>CM033643.1:45911681-46115267 GCA_019512145.1 Engystomops pustulosus
TTTAAACCCTCTTATATTCCATACTATAAACCTAGTACCCATCTATTATATCTAGACGGGGGACAAGAGAAAAGGCGCAACGCCTTACTAAAACCAAACAGCATCCCCAGCATCGGATCATCCCTCCCCCCCCAAGTCCCCCCACCTGTTCTACCATAGTACAACTCTACCTACTTCAGCCACTTTCCCGCCCCCCCTATCCCCCGTCCCCCCCAATGCCGACCCGAGATCACATATAATGGCCTGGAAATTCATATTCAAAGACCCTTAAGATCTAGCCAATCTGAGACTTGTTCTGGCGTGCTAAAGAAATGAGACTGGCCTTGAAAAATAATTTTTAATTTGGCCGGGAACATTAAAGAGTAAATAATTCCCTTGTCTCTCAACCTTTTTTTCACCTCCAGAAAACTCTTCCTCCTCTGGAGAGTGTCCTTAGAAAAGTCCGGGTAAATTGCAACTTTAACCCCTTGAATTGTTAGTTCTTTTAAATCTCCTGCTCGTTTCAATATCATATCACGATCTCTTGAGAGTAACATTTTACAAATCAGAGTACGGGGAGTATTCCCCGGAATATGGGGGCCTACCGGAATTCTGTGAGCCCGCTCAATATCAAAATGCGGGGAGAGATGCTCCTTCCCTATTTCCTTCAAAAACCATTCTTTAATAAAGCTTACAGGGTTTTCCCCCTCAGCTTTTTCTGGGACCCCTATTATTCTTAGGTTCGCTCTTCTTGAGCGGTCCTCCATATCCGCTATTTTCCCTTTAAGGGCCTTATTCTCTACCTCCAGACGGGAGGTGATTTTTTTAAGCGTACCCACCTCCTTCTCAATGTTAGTAATTTTATCTTCTGCCATTTTTTGCTTATCTCTTACCCTATTCAGTTCTTCTCTTAACAGGGAGACATCTCCTCTCAAGGCCCCAACCTGGTCTGTCAACCCCAGTATTGCTGAATTACAAGTTTTTATAGAATCAAGGATCTCTTTTAACATTTCATTTTCTGCTCCCATGTTTGCCTCACCCCCATCCTGTTCCTCCCCCTCTACCATAGTCGAACGGAGACCTTGTGATTTATTTTTGGGATCTACAACTTCAGATTCATAATTCTTCTGTATAGACGATCCTGTTCGTGTTTTATTTAAACCCTCTTATATTCCATACTATAAACCTAGTACCCATCTATTATATCTAGACGGGGGACAAGAGAAAAGGCGCAACGCCTTACTAAAACCAAACAGCATCCCCAGCATCGGATCATCCCTCCCCCCCCAAGTCCCCCCACCTGTTCTACCATAGTACAACTCTACCTACTTCAGCCACTTTCCCGCCCCCCCTATCCCCCGTCCCCCCCAATGCCGACCCGAGATCACATATAATGGCCTGGAAATTCATATTCAAAGACCCTTAAGATCTAGCCAATCTGAGACTTGTTCTGGCGTGCTAAAGAAATGAGACTGGCCTTGAAAAATAATTTTTAATTTGGCCGGGAACATTAAAGAGTAAATAATTCCCTTGTCTCTCAACCTTTTTTTCACCTCCAGAAAACTCTTCCTCCTCTGGAGAGTGTCCTTAGAAAAGTCCGGGTAAATTGCAACTTTAACCCCTTGAATTGTTAGTTCTTTTAAATCTCCTGCTCGTTTCAATATCATATCACGATCTCTTGAGAGTAACATTTTACAAATCAGAGTACGGGGAGTATTCCCCGGAATATGGGGGCCTACCGGAATTCTGTGAGCCCGCTCAATATCAAAATGCGGGGAGAGATGCTCCTTCCCTATTTCCTTCAAAAACCATTCTTTAATAAAGCTTACAGGGTTTTCCCCCTCAGCTTTTTCTGGGACCCCTATTATTCTTAGGTTCGCTCTTCTTGAGCGGTCCTCCATATCCGCTATTTTCCCTTTAAGGGCCTTATTCTCTACCTCCAGACGGGAGGTGATTTTTTTAAGCGTACCCACCTCCTTCTCAATGTTAGTAATTTTATCTTCTGCCATTTTTTGCTTATCTCTTACCCTATTCAGTTCTTCTCTTAACAGGGAGACATCTCCTCTCAAGGCCCCAACCTGGTCTGTCAACCCCAGTATTGCTGAATTACAAGTTTTTATAGAATCAAGGATCTCTTTTAACATTTCATTTTCTGCTCCCATGTTTGCCTCACCCCCATCCTGTTCCTCCCCCTCTACCATAGTCGAACGGAGACCTTGTGATTTATTTTTGGGATCTACAACTTCAGATTCATAATTCTTCTGTATAGACGATCCTGTTCGTGTTTTAGCTCGTTTCAATATCATGTCACGATCTCTTGAGAGTAACATTTTACAAATCAGAGTACGGGGGGTATTCCCCGGAATATGGTGGCCTACCGGAATTCTGTGGGCCCGCTCAATATCGAAATGCGGGGAGAGATACTCCTTCCCTATTTCCTTCAAAAACCATTCTTTGATAAAGCTTACAGGGTCTTCCCCCTCAGCTTTTTCTGGGACCCCTATTATTCTTAGGTTCGCTCTTCTTGAGCGGTCCTCCATATCCGCTATTTTCCCTTTAAGGGCCTTATTCTCTACCTCCAGACGGGAGGTGATTTTTTTAAGCGTACCCACCTCCTTCTCAATGTTAGTAATTTTATCTTCTGCCATTTTTTGCTTATCTCTTACCCTATTCAGTTCTTCTCTTAACAGGGAGACGTCTCCTCTCAAGGCCCCAACCTGGTCTGTCAACCCCAGTATTGCTGAATTACAAGTTTTAATAGAATCAAGGATCTCTTTTAACATTTCATTTTCTGCTCCCATGTTTGCCTCACCCCCATCCTGTTCCTCCCCCTCTACCATAGTCGAACGGAGACCTTGTGATTTATTTTTGGGATCTACAGCTTCAGATTCATAATTCTTCTGTATAGACGATCCTGTTCGTGTTTTAACTGGGGGGGACTTCCATAATTTGTCTAACTTTGCAGAATTCTCCCCTTTAGCCCCTCCTTTCTCTTTCTCTTTGGGGGAGGTTACCCCCAAGGACTTCCTTGAGACATTTTTAGGAGGCATGCCTGATGTCCCGACAAACCAAAAAAAAAAAAAAAAAAAAAACACAAAGATACCCTAAACCGAAATGTTAAACTGCTAAATATATAACCATGGGCCTAGATTAAACACCCTAGCAATAGGACCACATATACTGCACAGTTGACAATAATCGGAATTAGATTATCACGGTGAACGGGATACAAAACACTGAAAAATAGAGAGCGCAATAAACAACTGACACTACACCATACGATATTCTGCAATCTGCAGGAGCAGAAACTAAAAAAAGACAAACGTAGCCAAAAACGCCATGACCAATTATAAGAAGATTTTGAGGACAGAATTAGTATATCACAAATCACAAGTTAACTTCTCATCAGATTCCTTGGCCAGCGTATTATGTAAAAAAAACAGAGTAGCACAAATGTCTCGTTTTTAGAACTTGGCTTCTGCAATCTTAGCCACGAATTGTCCAAATGGGTAGCGGCCGAAGTCAAGCAGATGTTAATATGTTAGTATGATTAGCGACAAGTCAGTGTTAGTACCCAATAGAGACAAATTAGAACATGGGAGAAGAAGGTAAAGGTTAAGGTCAGGTGTATCTCACCCATCCAGACGAACCGCAACAAACAGCTGGCGAGTCAGGCCAGGTACAGGAACATCTCACCCATCCATGCAAACGGCTTCAAAACAAATTCTTCACCGGGATGAAGCCCAGGGACCAAACACGATGAACTTCTTACAACTTTTATCTCCGGTCGCGCCGACATCCAGGATAGCTCTCCAACCCCGCCGCCTCGGCAGCGATCTCAGAATGCACTCCTCCGGGTCAGCGCGCCTCCGGCACCAGGCATCGTCATATCGTCTGATCCCCCGCTCGTCTTCATCGCCCTGCCAGCTCACCTCACGGACCGTGCAATATTCAGCGCCTAAGCGTCCGAGCGCCACAGATGCGCCACAAATGCGCCAGAAACGGCCGGCCTCCTTCCACGGTGAACGGCATTCATGGGGAAAGAACCACTGCCGCCGCTGGGTGGGATACCCGAGCCCACGCCCGAGACCTCCGTTCTCCTCCTCCTCGGACCGGGACCGGGTCCCGTGGCTCAGATCAGGTCAGCGTGGGGAGCGGAGGTAAGGAGGACGGCTGTGCAGCGCGACGTGCACGTGCTGCGTGCTACGTCATGCCGTTACGCCCCGGCCATGACCAGTTTTATCTTATTTCATCCCTTTTTTATGTACATATGATTGCTGAGGAAAAAACAAAACTGACTTGACCCTATTCAGTCAGTTAATTCAACCATATTTAAGAAGTCAACCCCTTAAAACATAAAATTATTAAAATAATCCTATAATTAACAAGATCGCTGTGACCCCATTATCTTGATGAACTGTAGATAACAGGCACGGTCACCCCTCTAATTGCTTCTGTGACCCCTGGTATCAGAGATGCTTACATAGAGAAGGCGATAGTCATTTTGGAGCTTGAGATGAATAATACAGCTTTACTTTGATGTGGAGCACAGGAGAGCTGCGTGATGACAGTAGATGCAGAACTGCCGACATGTTGCTAACAGGTGACTTCTCTGTGACCTCCGCTGAATTAATCTTGAGTGCTTTCCGCATTGACCCAATTTCCTTAAAGGCCCTTGATTTATATGATTTAGTGAATATCTTTCAGAAGGTCCAAAGATATAGCCAGGAGCTGGAAATCACAGCGAATGTTCTTGTCCTGATGTCTACAAACACTGACATTGTTAATATGTAATTTCCTAAAATAGCCGAACTCTGGATTCTGTGTCATCTGAAACAAAACATGAAGGCAAGAACTTCACAGGCCGCCTTAGGATAATGGAGATAAAGGAACACAATGACTTAGTTCATGCATATATAATTATGGATAATACTACATATTCAGAATGACCCATCTTTCTGCTACTGGATTAAGACATGAATTATTGCAACAGAGAATTGTACATAAAATAGGTTTCTGTATTTTTTGGATTCTGTCCATTACACTTTATATTCCAAAGGAGTTTTGTCACTTCTTCGGTCGCTTAGCTACGGTATAACTCACATTACAGGTCATTTCTTTCTTGGTCTGACATGTAGGTTTTTTAAGCTAGATTGCCCAGTAATCCAAGGCTTCTGCTATAGAATACTTGATATATTGTTGCCGACCCAGGTCATGCAAACTTTTTTTAAGATTCACAAAATATAAATATTTTCTGACCTTTGACAATTAATGTGTTATTGGGGGTTTCCTGTCCAAAACTATTCATAGGAAATGTCATTATTTGAGCAGTCAGTACGATATATCGAATGGTCCCACCTCTAAGAACTGGCATTTATCCCAAGCATGGTAGTTCCATGAACTCTGCCTTATGACTTGGTAGAAAGGACAGTGGGTGTGCATGCCTCATATCTATGGACATGCTTACATAATTACAATGTTCTTTGTATCATATATCACTATGATGCACATAGTCCTGTCCTCTGCACTGTGGCCGGTCCATGAAATCGGTAGTGCATGGCTCAATTTTCATGGACCACCCATGGTCTTGTGCTGCCGGCCTTACTAGTCTTAGAATTGCCATACACATTAGATAGCTGTTATCTGAACCCCCATTGAGCCAACAACTATTCCACAGGACCACCTCTTAATATGTATGCTATGCTCATCCTAGAGTCCATGGGGGTCATTTATCTTATCTGTTTTTTTTAGCTAGTTTTTGCCATCTACTACTTTGGTAATTTATCAATCTAACTTTTTCCTTGTAGTAAATGTTTTTTTTTTTTTCAGATCTCTTTTTGAGACATTTGTTACAAATGTCGCAAAAATGTCGCACAAATGTCTCAAGTAATTTCTTTGCATATTTTATGTTTTCCTTAATATGGTTTCTTCTGGAGTTTTTTGCTCCAAAAGATGTTGCACATTTTTGAAAATTTGAATTGATAAACGTCATTTGCAACATTTAGCACATCTGGAATAGAAGATAAATGTGACTAAATTGATGAAAAACAAACGTCCTACAGACATTTAAAAAATGTCCCGATAAAGGCTCAAAAATTGCAATGCACCAAAAAAAGTCTGAAAGAAACAGGAATAAAAATAAATGACCCACCCCCATGTGTTTTCTATAAGAAGTTATTTTTCTGGGAAGAGAGGAATCAGGGTTGTTTAACACTAACATCCCCTCCCCAAGCGACAGCTTCTCGGGAGGACTCTATATATATAAGAATGTTGGTTGGGAGTTATGAATGACATTACAACATTACTATTATGTGTATAGGCAGTGTTATTGAATGATTTTAGTATCAGCTAGCAGGCATTATGATCAAGGCCAATGATTACAATACAACAATATTCTGAAATGAAAATGTGGAAAATTACTGGGTCCCAGTGTGTCCTCTCGGGGGAGGCTTTCCGTTCATGTAGGGCAGGATAGACCACAAAACAGAGAAGAAAAAAGCGCAAAGAGACTCGAGTGGTTTTTGTTACATGGGGTATAAGAGGGATGATAGCGACTCTCACCCGGTGGCAGAAGGATTTGAGCGTGTCAGCGAGCAAGGTTGCTCTTGAGCGTTTAGGGCATCTGGAGACGCTGTTGGCCACGAGATTCTAGTTTGATCCGTTTTCCCAGGCAGATGGACCAACAAGGTAGATACAATGCACATGGAGTAAAAGATCTCGTCGGTATAGGCGCTGCAACATCCAATGGCCACAAGCAGACTTTTATAGACAGCAGGCCCAGTCTTGCAGCTTTAACAGTGAAACTGCGGTGAAACTGCGAATGGGTCATTAAATCAGTTATAGTTCCTGCTTGTGGCCATTGGATGTTGCAGCGCCTATACCAATGAGATCTTCTTCTCCAAGTGCATTGCATGAAATGAAAATGTGTCAGGATTCTTAGATAACCTTACACCACATTTGTTATTTGTTCAAAGAACATAGTACAGTCAACAGCAATGAAAGTCTATGTATACGAACACGTGCTGATCCCAGGCCGCTAACAACGGATCCCTGGTTTGTCATCGGCGTGTGACGTCCGCAAACAGACATATGACCACAATAAATACTTTCCAGGCTGCAAACATGGGGAGGAATAGGACTTGCTCTGCATTCTGTGACTTGGGCAACCAGCTCCCGCACCAGTGTTTGGATACCACATCGGTGTCTATGAGCAAATACAAATGAATGTATCTGGGTGCTATCCATGAAATAACACAAAGGCAAAAACATAAGCATGAGGGCTAAGTCCAGGGTATACATTTACATACTGAGCTCCTTGTAACTGCTTTACATGATAATAAACTAATATGACCCTTGCTGTATTTCTTACTATTACTGGTTAGAGTAGCAAAAAGGTTCCTTGGAACCTCTACAATTATATGATCAATCCCTATTCTCTAAGAAAGTGACTTCATCAATGCTTCCCTATTTTGTAGTCTTGTAACATTTAATAATCACCCTGGGAGACATGTGCCATTACTATGCTAAATTTTCACATTTGCTGATTGCACATTTCACAGTAGATGTCAGTTTAAAATGCAAATACAAGAGCAAATTTATTTCAACTGCATTCCCATTAAAATGCCCATTGGAATGTTATCTGAGTAGCTGTGTCATTGTTGGTGACTGCATTATCAGGCTATAAGAGACACATAAAAAACTGATTTTGCCCAAGTGACTTTTAGTGGTGCTCTTTACTGTTTGGATCAGCTTTATAGGAAAGAGTCACAAAAAGTCTGCTTTGGAACAATATACCAGGTACATTTAAAGTGGTTATGTAAGTTTGCATGTTATCTCTCGCAGGATAGGTGATAATGAGCTGACTGGCAAGGATCTGAAGGTTGGGTCTCCCACTGATGATGAGAACAGGACCCCCATTTATGCAGAGAATGGGAGTCTCAATATCAGTAATGGTTAAAGCATTAGATTGAGCATTCGTCCTGCAACTCCATTCAATAGTATTGGGGTGTCGAAATTGTACTAAAGATATATGAGTGCTGTGCTTTATGGGAGCACAACTTCCGTTCTCCGTATTCCTTGGGCTCCAGCTCTTGTTAGTCCTGTGCGTCCCCTTATCGATCAGCTTGTTATTCTCTATCTTATGGATAGGGAATAACTTGCAAACACCATAGAACCCTTTTAATTGCTAAAGCTAAGAAGATAGGACACAATTCAGACTTTCTCCATCTATCGATTTTGCCCCATCCCCCAAAGAAGTTGCAAATCTGTTCTAGGAATTAGACCTTTACCTAGGGAAATAATTAAAGACACCACATAGTGTAGACAAGTTACAAATTCACTAAATTATAAAATGTCATCAGTTTCACCTATTGGCTTATTCCGGGGCAGATGATTCAGAAGACATGTATAACAATTATAAGGCTATAGTTCTAATACTTGTCCTTAGATTTGGGGGAATAGCTATAGGAAGGGTGGGGGTGGGGGGCATGCACACGTATGCCCAGGTGTCTGAGAGGACCTCTTAGACATTTAAGGAATGTTTGTTGTTCAAAAGGTTCAAATCATGTGTTTAGCTACATATGAGAAGAATTTACAGCTACACAGAAAACTGTGATCTTCTTAGAAGTAATAATAATAAGAGAATGAATATTCTCCACTTTCTATATTTGTAATATTTATACCGCCATCATATTACAATGTAGTAGTATTGCTTGTAGTAGTATTGCTAGGAGCTAATTAAAGCAATATCCCTACATTTGCCATTGTGTTCTATGTATGGAGGAGCTGACAGTAGTAATTGTGCAGAGTATTTAATTACTATTTACTCATTTCTATTCTCAGACAGGACATCTTTTACATTGCTGAGGCTTTTTTTATGCTTAAAGCTTTCACAATATTTAGTCATTGTGTCTTCTTAGTTTGTAGCATACAGTGGTTGTAGCCCATATAATAACTTTATGCCTAATGTTACTGGCTTGTTCATTCAAATACATTAATGATCAAAACAAGAAAGAACATATTCTTGTACATTGCATTGTTGCCATGGGGCTCCTGGAAATAGGGGTTCCATCCAATTTGGATTTTTTTTCGCTAATGTAATTGGTAATAGATAGCCATTGTCCACCCCACTTCCTTTTCTACTAAACCAAACTTAGATCTTAATAGGGTTCTAAGGATGTCAGGCTATACATACACAATCAATGAAAGTCAAAGAGAAGAATTTAGCTTATTCAGCTGACCATCTTTTGAACGACCATTCACAATGTCTGAAACATTACAATTCATTTTACTGCACCTTGCCAAAACTATGTGTATATTATGATAAGATTGAGATCACAAACATTCTGAACTTTTTAATCAATAATAATTAAGACAGGTTAACACTATATAAACAAAAAAATAATACTTCTCAACTTTTAAATTAGTAAAAGTAATGAGTAAAAGTAATGGAATTTAAAAAAAAAAACCACAGAATTATTAGACATATTAATGTAATGCAAATCGTGAACAAATGAAAACAAAATAATCAAAATGTCTCCCAACCAACCTCAGACCAATCTACAGACAACCCTCATGCTATCATTGGGTCCAAAGCAAAAGTAGAACACATTCCTAAGGAGGATAGTCCAATACTGAGTTCACTCATGGCAAATGACTCAATGGAACACATGTAGCTGGACATCTATATGTAACCAAATGTCAAATCTTTCTTCTCGTGCAAACGCTACTGCCCCAGGCTATGTTTATTTCACTTTCTGGCTTTTATGTCACATCACATCCCATAGTTTGGAACTAGGTTCTTGACATTTGCAAATATTACCAAGATCTTATACTTCTTTAATTTCTATAACCTCATGGGTTGTCCTTATGGGTATGTGTTGCAATTACAATGTTGATAAGTGTATCCGGGATGGCTTTTAAAGAAGTCCTTTCTCTGCCTCCACCTATGTCAACTTTTTGTATCTTTCCACAGGTGTTACTCCATTGATTATTGTAAATCACAATTGAAATAGTTTCTTTAGGACCGGAAATTCCAGAGCAATTACTGCTGTTATTTGTAGACCTTAATATTCTAATAAGACTCCCTACTGTCATGTGGCTAGTCCTGGACTGGAGCAGAAAGCCTGGCAACATTTTCTGAGCAATGTCGAGCTTATCATCTTAAAGGGGTTTGCCCATGAAAGAAAGTTCTCAAATTTGAATCCCATAGTAATGTTTACTCAAATAATTTCATTTTTAACCCCTTACTTTAGAACTTTACTCAGTTTTTATGCTGTTTTATCTCCTATCACTCAGTGACTGTCAGTGCAAAAATCCCAGAGTGGGCGAGGACTCTTTATGATCCCTCTAGTGCTTTGAGATACAGTGTGCTGACTATGTGCCTAGAGTATCAGACTATAGGTTTATCTACAATTTTATTTAGCTCCTGAACAGTTTACTTGCATCTGGCACATAGTAAAAGAGAGATGAGACAGATCAGAGATGAGAGATGCTGAGATCCATGAAATGGATATAAAACACAATGACACACTTCAGCACTGCTACCGCTCTGCTACATCTAAGCTATAACAAACACTGTCAGCCCTGCTATATCTGAGCTATAACACACACTCCCCCCACCCCCTATAATCTGTAGCTGGTAGAGTAAGTGAAAACTTCTGCTTGTCGGCAGTAAGTGTCTGTGTGTGAGCTGGTCTTGTAATGCAGGGGGGGGGGTGCAGGAGGCAGAGAGGAGAAGCAGACAGGAGAAGCTATTCTTTAGAAGAATCTGTCATGCCCTACCATCAGAAGATTTACAGCGGTGTCCTGGGGCGATCGAAATTATATACACTGGGACTGATAGAGACAGGTTGGAATTATATCTGTGAAATGCTGTATTTTTGTTAAATACATTGAATTAGAGAATTGTTATTTTGTGATCCTGAGTATATTTAAAAATATTGTCCTTGTGGGATTACTCCTTTAAACTAACAATACTGATCAATAGGGAACTATGAGGGCTAGAATAGAAATTCCAACTTCTCTGAAATCAGTGGAGTGGCTCATACTATAACATATAAAGAAATCGTGATGAGTGAATCTATTGGTTTTTACATGAAGAAAGAAAAATTCTTTAAAATACATTTTCAATAAAAAGGTTTTTTGAACCATATTTTGGAAACTAGAAGGGATTACCATATATACTCGAGCACAAAAAAATGTGCTGAAAACCCAAACTCGGCTTATACTCGAGTAAAAAAAAAATAGGTTTTACCAGGTTTTTGTGGTAAAATTAGGGGCCTCAGCTTATACTTGGGTTGGCTTATACTCGAGTATATACGGAATATACCAATTTACTGGACAACATTGGTTGGGACCAAATAGATTCAGGATTGGATATTTTGAAAAATTCAGCAAAGCTGAATCTGGGTGATTCGCTCACCTCTACTAAGTTGGTGATGTTGGGGAAAAGTACTCCTTAATGTTATTACGATATAGTATGAACTGAGATCAATGTAATTCTTTCTGAAAGGCTGAAATCAAATTTATTTGACACTTTGACATCCAGCATTCATATTCATTTACCATTACCATATCAGATAATTAACTTTTCTCTTTAACAATCATCTAAATTGATGTTGTGCTTTATAATGCATGCAGCCTATTAGAGATGCAAGTTTCCTTCCTGTCACATGTAATGAAATGGGATCAACACCTACAATTATTTCAGCTAACAGCCTATGGTGTCCTTTATTTCAAAGAGTGCTTATAAATCTGGATGTGTCAGACTTTGTGCCATGTAAATAGAAAGAACCAAGGGGAATGATGGTTTGCAGTCAAGAGAGTCAGGGACATGTTCTTAGATTAATACAATATAATCCATTTAACAACCTTGTAGGACAGAATCAGAACTTGGCATAAAGTAATCCAATACCATTAACAAATGCGCTGCAGAGTTTATTGAACCATTGATGATTAGTCTGGGTATCTAAGGTAATCTTTTATGAGGAAGCAATTTGTCCAGGGTCCATATTATTGACAATAGTTTAAGGTCACTTATGTAAATTTAAAAATGCTTCCTTGTAGCACAATACATATTAATGGGGCTAGACTGATAATTGTTGTTAGAAATTTGTAGACTGCAATGTAAGACATCATAGACACATTGGGGGAAATTTATAGTGCGCCTGCATCTGATAGGGGCCACATGCCCCCTGTGTCCCACCGGATACCTAAAGGGGCTTCGTCTGTTGGGGCTTAGGCTTCTTGAGGTATCTTTAAGGTGGCGCAGAGTAGAACTATGCTAGATCCGACTAGGTTTTTAGAAAGTATGCAGGCAGGAACGTCCCATGGCCACTCACTCTTCCGGGGCCATGCCCGTCTATGCTTTCTTCACTCCCTGGTGGAGTGGATGTGGCATAGTTGCTATTAGAGTTTCAGTGTGCAAGAATTTGTGATCATATAAAGACTTCTACGCCAAAAACTGGCATAGAAGCGTCGATAAATCCCCCATATTTTTTATATGTGTTCTAGCTATGGTTTTAATGACTAGCATACATGCATATTCATTTCTATGGGGTCATACAAATGGCTGTGGATTCATCAGTCATGGACGTAAAGTCATCCATGATGACATACAGGCTGCAGACAACAGACGAAGGGCCTGAGGGCACAACCGAGAGGCCTTAACAAATTTAGAAAATATCCCATCATAGCATTGACTCATGCCCACAAGCTTAGGCTTTATTCACACAGCTGTTGGGGGATGTATATACACGTGCGGCACCGTACATGTCCTATCTTTCCTCGTAATACGGCACTGTGCGCCATATTTCTCTATGGAGAGGGGCGGGGTTGAGTCGGGGGTAAATATACCTAACTTTGTACTTTATAGTCTATACTTTATATGGCATTTGAAATTCATGAAATTATCATCAACCATAAGCTTATATGTTATACGGTAAAATGAAACGTATTGACTGCTTGGTAAATAAAGGACAAGTTTCTTATGGTTAAATATTTTTTCTTGTTATTAAATTCTATGTTAGTGAAAGGTCACATTCATATCCTGAGCACGGTCAAATGTCAAAATGTGTTTGATCTGGTTTCACTTATATATGCACCATCCTGATGTACTATAATTAGAGATGAGCGAACATGCTCGTACCGAGCTTGATGCTCGGTCGAGCATTGTCGTACTCGAAACAGGCTCGTTGCTCAACGCACGAAACTTCCCTGCTCGAGAAAATGGCAGCTCCCGCCGTTTTTGCTTTTTGGCGCCCAAAACAGAGCCAATCCAAGCCAGGAGACTCTGCAACCTCCACCCACATGACGTGTACCTTCTACACACGTCGATGCAGTCCTTGGCTGCCATATCAGGTGACCCTGGGATAGCTAGCCGCTGCCCTGCATTGCGTGCTCGGCATCATTCTGTGTACGGGATGCCGGCTAGGGAGAAGCTCTGCGGTTCAGGAAGCGTTAGAGTGTTCTATTTAGCTTACTTGTTAGGCCGGAGTGAATTCTCCAATAAACCCAACCGCCCTGTCTTAGGGCTCTATAACGTCTACTACCTTTTTTTTTTTTTAATTTTCATCTTAGTACCATTTTGTGAGGAATTAGCAGGGGGACTTGCTATCCGGTGTCTTCTTGTTTACTCTTAAGTGGCACACATATCCACCTCAAACACCAAAGTGGAAAATTTAGTAGGGTTGCGATTTCATTCGGCCATCCTGCCATTTGTCCTTTTTTATATTTTACGTTTATTTTGTTTAATAACTCAGTGTCATCCTCATCTGGCATATTAGTGTGCTTTCATACTTGGCTGAAAATACCCATAGGACAAACCAAACGGCTTACTGCGCCTATACAGTGCTTTTATATATTTGATTTCTGGTTGATCTGCTGTGGCTGTACTGCCTCAGTGCATCTACAGCCATTGGTGAGCAATTTGTAGTGGAGACCTTGCGACCCTGCTGTGTTTTTGCGCTGTAGTGCCGCACAGAGCCAGTGCAAATGACCGAGTGGTAAGATTAGTACCGGGTTGGATTTCATTCGGCACAGTCTGCCATTTGCCTTTTTTTCTTTTACGTTTAATTTTGTTTAATAACTCATGTCATCTCATCTGGCATATTAGTGTGCTTCCTACTTGGCGCTGAAAATTAGCCAAGGAAATCCAAACGGCCTTACTTTACGTTGCTCCTTACAGTAAGCGTTATACGTCTTTCTTTGCTGGTTCGTATTCTGCTGGTGGCTGTACTTGCTGCAGTGCATCTACTAGCCACTTGTGAGCACTGTTGGTCGTGTGGACTTGCGACCCCTCCTGTGCTTTTTGGCCGCGTAGTGACGCACAATATCCATTGCAAAGACCGAAGTGGGAAAGTTAGTAGGTGGTGGTTTTTCAATTAGTTGCCACAGTCTATCCATTGGTGTCCTTTTTTATTTTTACGATTTATTTTGTGTAATACTCAGTGCTGCTCATCTGGCATAATAGTAGTGTGCTTTCATTACTTGGCTAGTAAATAGCTCATAGAGAAATCCAACGCGCTTTTACATTGCGCCTTCATAGCGTGTGATATATTTGTCATTCTGGTTGATCTGCTGGTGGCTGCTCTTGCTGCAAGTGCATCTACTAGCCAATTTGGTGAGATTGTAGTTGCGACTTTGCGGACCAACTGTGTTTTGCGCGCTTAGTTGATGCACATAATCCATTGGCAAAGACCAGAAGTGGGAAAATTTAAGTAGGGTAATGCGCTGATGTTCAATTAGGCACCAGTCCTGCATCTCGTCCTTTTGTTATTTTACGTTATATTTTTGTTTAAGTAACTCAGTGTCAATCTCATCTGGCATATTAGTGTGCTTTCTACGTGGCTAAAATAGCCAAGGATAAATCACAAACGGCTTTCCGCTTGCCCTATAGTCGGCGTTAGATATTTGTGATTTCTGGTTGATAGTCCTGCTGGTATGCATGCTTACTTGCGCCTAGTGCCTTTCTACGTAGACCAATTTGTGAGCATTTGTAGTTAGAGACTGATGCGACCGCTGTGTTTTTGCGGCTGTTGAGGACTTTGTGACGCACATATCCATTGATACAAAGTACCGCAAGTTGGGACTCAACGTTTTAGCTAGGGTTTGAGATTTCATTGCGGCATCCGTGTCTTGCCATTTATTCCTTCATCTTTATTTTACGTTTAGTTGTTGTAATGAACTACAGTTGGTCATACTCAATCTGGCAGGTATGTGCTTTCATAGACGTGGCTATGCAAAAATAGCCATTAACTATAGATGGTTATAACGCATTCGTTTTTTTGAAAAAAAACTCAAAAACACAAAAAACTACACACACAAAAAGTTAAAAAAAACTTAAAGTTATAACCTCAGTTTAAAAATGTTTAACCCGAGGGCTAGGGTAGAGGACGAGGGCGGGGACTGGGCGTCCACCTACTGCAGGGGTCAGAGTCCGTGGTCCGGGGCGGGGTGAGACACCCACCTGCTTATTGCAGGGAGCAGGGGACGCGCAGAGCTACACTCCCTAGTTTCATGTCTGAGTTCGCGGGACTCGTGGTAGAGCACTGTTGAGCCAGAACAGGCGAACAGGTGAGTCGTGGATTGCCGACAATGCTTCGAGCAATTGTGTCCTCCCAGTCAGTCTCAGCAGTCCACCCATGTCACGAATCCCGCCACTGCTCCAGCTCCGCACCTCAGCCTCCTCCCCATCTGCCCCCTCCCAGGAAAATTTTGCCTTTGACCGTGCATAACTTCTGATGGAACTGTTTTGCTGGACCTTCCCACAGGTCATCAACCCACTTGATCTCGAATTTGCTGCTGACTGCAATTTTCCGATGCCCAGGTTTTCCACAGTCACAGTCCTGTGGGTGATGAATGAACCTCTTGGACGTAGTGGAAGTGTGTAAAGAGGTGTCCTACCGATTCAGGGACACGGTTGTCATACTTGGGACAGTTGTGTCATAGGCCTGAAGTCCGAGGGGGGAGCAGACTGAAGGATCGAGGGATGATGAGGTGACCGACCCAAGCTGGGTTGAGAAGGCCGGGTGAACACAAGTGCTTCTGAGACGGAGGAGAGTCCTCGACCAGAACCGGTTGGAGAGGCGTTGTGGGGCCATACGGAATAGGCGCGAGCCAGAAGCCTGGTTGCAGTCAGCCTCCAAATGGGTCCTAGTGAAGCTCCGTGGCGAGGGCTCTTGCGGCGAGGCTAGATCTCTTCAGAAGTCTGGAGGTTGCCCTTTAAGGAACACACCGGATGACCGAGTACGGACGTCGGGGGTGTGCAACATTTTGCCCAAACCAGGCTCAGCAGGGGTTCCACCACCTACTAGCTTAACTACTACCAGTTGACGCAGGGCAGTATGACAACTGCTTAAACAACCCCACTCAGTGGCAACCAGCCCGTTCACCGCCGTCCGTGCACACCTGCTCCTTCCCCTGGGTCAGCTGATAGTCAGCCCCCTGCCCCAGCTACCCCTGCCACAAAAACCCCCCATCGTCGCCTTCCACATCCTCCACAGCATCCACCAGCGGTCAGCTCTCCCTACCCCAGACCTGGGCGAAACGCAAATATAGTGGGCACCACCCCCCGCCCCCCCAAGCCCCTTAATGTGCACATCTCCATATTGCTTAGCCTGGAGTCCTGCCCTATAGCTAGTAGAGGAGACCCGAGGCCTTTCGCACCTCATGGCGGGCGCGCCTCCCCTCGGTATCGGGATCCCCAGCCGCCACTTTACTTTTTCCCGATGTGCCTTCCCAATCCTTCACCAGCACGTGGTCAGACAACATCATCCGTGCCCTGACCAACGCCGTTTCTGACAAGTCCCCCTGCCAACGGACACGTAGCGACAGTGCTGCCGGGCAGGGCCCACTATAGAATTTATCGCTGTACACGCCACATTGGGTTAACTTCGGTGGATGCCTGGGGCCGTCTGACCCGCGGCTGGTCATATACTGCCGACGCCGAACAATTGCGGGGCCTATACCTCGGTTCCAGGTTTTCAGGCCTACTTATCTCATCCTCCTCCTCCCAACCCTCCTCCACCTCCTCCTCCAACCATCCAGCCGTGGCACGGCGCCACTCAGTTCGTAGCTCTAGGCACAGCACCAGTGCCCGTGCTATAGCGACAGCAGCGGTGCCAAACTTCTGACCTAGGCGATAAAAGGCACATTGTCCACCGCCCGATCTTATTACCGGGCCTATCATCACCGGCGCAGACCTGATCTGTGTCGGTCAACCGCTGAACATGAAGCCAAGCATGGTTGTGTGTAGACACTAGACGGCCGTTAAACCTGTGGACGGCTCTGCAACTCGGCAGACGGACACATGTGCCAATGCCTTGGCCCGGTGTGAAAATCTGATAGTTCAGCGTTTCCCTCAGACATACCCCCCAAATCCTGTTCTGATTTGTCTCACAAACGTGCCACCGCATCCGTGGCGCATTTCAGGAAGTACCCAGAGCACTAGATGCTGCCGACTACTCAGGTGCAGCGCAGCGCCGCCTTCCAACTGCCCGCGTAAGCACTTTCTACTAGGTGTGTGCGACGTTCCCACCGAGGTGAACTTCACCTCGAACCATAGTTCTCCCAATGTTTACCAAACTCACGCGCCGAGCCCATTTGTAGACTGCCAGATGTGCAACTTCCACCAGAACTTGGTAATCCAGGTCAGTCATCTTTCCTCAAGTCTACAATGAGGAGTTGTACGGGATGTCCTGATATCTGTCAGGTTGCTAGTACTTTGAGGCAGTCAACACAGATGGTTCATGGCGATGCCGCATCATCAGCCTCACCTCCCTGCTCTGGGGCCTGTGGAAAAACGCTCTGACACATGAAGTCTGAAGCTTTTGCGCCGCACAAGAGACGGGGGAAGAAGATCCCTTGTTTGATAGCCAAAGCACCCTCAGTTCTGTTTCTCAGCGCATATCGGAGGAGGTGGAGGTGGAGGAGGATGAGGAGAAGCGAGGATAATGTTGGCCGAACACAAGAGGGGACCATTGTTGATTGCCTCTTCACTGTTCAGCGTGTATGGGCAGAAGAAGACGGAGTTGGAGGAGTTTGGAGGAGGGAGGAATGGACATCAGGGCCCACTGAGGGGAGTTGCAAGAATTCTTACGCTTTGTACTTCTGCGCGCTTAACAGGCAGACTTTCATGCCTAGGCTGCCTATTCCGTGATCCCTCGCCCGTTCAATAGAATTTAATTCACCACACCGATTAAGCTGGGGTTTCACCTCCTCCTGGCCCCACGGTACAAGCAAATCTTTCCACTTCTCTCATTCCTGTCAAGGAGGAAAGGAGTGTGAGAATGCTATAATAACCAGTCAAGCCCTGTGGTGCCAAGCTGAAACAGTATTTCCCGTCTGACAGCGTGCTAGCGGCAGAGTGCGTAGTTTGCGGGACGCCAGGGAGAGTATGCGAGCAGGCACTTTGTTCCGCACTCTCGGCCAAGGGGTCGCAGTTACAAGGCTTTTTACAGCATTTCTATTGCACCCAGCCCCAGCAGACACCGTGATCACCTGTCCCCAGTCTCGCAAGTAGCATGATCTTACAGAAAATGGTGAGTACGGACGTAGCTGCCATAAAAACGCAGCACCATCTGTCCTACAATGACTCACACAGCTCCCTCAACTACCGGGATTCAAAGCCTGGACATGTGGCACGAATCGGGCTGTACGCCTTGGAGGTTTCTTGCCTGCCTGAGCCGTAGCGTCTCTTCCGAGCGGGTGCTTTCAGTGCAGTCTGGGTGGGCATCACATCAACGTGAAAGCGTACAACCACCCTGTCGACTGTGCGCAGCGCTCGAAGGGCTGACCGCTTATCAAGACATCGAATAAAAGAGCCGGGTTTTCTCATATTTCCAATCTCCACCAGGTGAAGGAAGCTCACCTGAATAATTGATCCACTCCTCCTCCTCCTCATTTTCCTCCTTCCTCTCCGCTTTTGTACAGTAAAAGCGAGGGAAACTGGCTATTTTTTGACAGGGCCCACTGGCGCTAGCTATATACGTTATGCATTTAATTTTCTGGAGGGCGTGCCCACCTACATCCCGTCCTCTGTTTTAATGTAAACAATTTTTTTGGAGTGCACTTACAGCACTCAATCTATCCATTTTCTGGAGGGCCACCTACCTGCTCCTCTGGTGGAAATTTTTTTGGACTGGCCACATACAGGCACTCATCTATTCCATTTTACTGGAGGCCTACCTAACCCTGCTCCCTTCTGCTCCTCTGGTTTGAAACTTTGTTGGGGACTTGGCCACATCGGCACTAATCTAAATAACTTTCTCCATAGCAGCCCTCCACACGTAGTTGTCTCCAGTGCTACGACAGCACCTCAAAAGTCGTTCCATATGCCTGTGCCATTCCATACATCGGTCCCCTATTATCAACGAGTGTGTCAGCAGAAATTTGGGTTTGTTTTCATGGATTCCCCGTCAAAGTGTTAACAACTTGTCGCCACCCTGGCTGTGTTATCCACAAAATATACTGCAAACTTTTATCATTTACCATATTAGTTCAGCCGCTTCTGCGCATTCCTGTTTACACTTCCCCTCACCGCCACCCGCTATCCTCCCAAACTATAAGACCGCTACTACACTAACTTGCGCGGGCTGGGACCGAGTCTGACTCGCTGGGCTGGTCATATACTGCGCCTCAGAATTGCGGTGAGCCTACCGATCCGGTCTCAAAGGCATACTATAAACTCCTCCCAACCCTCCTCCACCTCCTGTCCTCCTCCTCCCCTCCTCCTCCGCAGTCACCAGCCGTGGGCATGGCGCCATCAGGTCGGCTAGTCTCTCAGCACATCGCAGCAGTTACCGTCGCTAAGCGACAGCAGGCTGTGCTCACACTGAGCTTGAGCCTAGGCGATACTGAACAGCTCACACCGCCCCAGAGCTATTACCGGGCATTCACATCAAACTTGTTAACTTTGTCGCCACCTCCCAGCCACTGCGTGTGATCCACAAAATATACACTCTGGCAAACTTTTTATATCATTTTAGCCGATATAGTTTCTCGCTTCTTGCGCATCTGGTTTACATTCCCCTCACCCGGCATATCCTAAACTTATAAGAACGTCTCCTGCTTTCTGACTCTACGATCTTATATCAAAGTTCTTTATAAGTAGTGCTGTTTTTTGGGATAGCCTAGATACCGGGGCTTGGATTGGCGTAAAGCGTCGCCTGGCAGCGGAGCGCCAGCCTCCATGCCAAGATCCACGAACTAGTTTAACTGCCAGCAAGCCCACCTTTAATCTACACTAGTCACTGCTCCTACATGGTCCCTTATCAAACGAGCTCTGTGGTTCAGCAGAATTTGGGTTGTCTTTTTCATGCTTCCACTTACTTGTGTTTCCGCAACCGTCTGGCTGTGTAATCCACAAATAGACTGGCAAACTTTTAATCATGTACCGATATCTACTTATTTGAGCGCTCTTGCTCACCCTCCCTTTGTTCCTCTCTGCCACCCAGTTGGTTTCGAAGCTGAGTCCATTTTATGGTATGTCCGCCATGCCACCTGATCTCATAGCCTTGCCAGCCCTAGGCTGCTGCTCGCCGACTCGCATGACCATCCTCACAATAGTGTCAGGGTCAATTTTGGAATGTTATTAGCATGCTCTCACTCAGCTTCATCTTGTCATCTTTCATGGCCATAACGAGCACTGTATATGCTCGCATAATTCTTCGGCAATAATGGTATGCGTTAGTTCTCAGGCAACGCATCTAAGAGGCATTCCAGGCATGTCTGCCCTCTGTCGGATTTCTCTGCCCTTTCCGTGGTGTTTCCATCCTTTTCTCTGAGGCTTCCAGTGTTTTGGCCAAGCTTCCCTGTGCAAGCCTTGGTCCCACCCTTCTCGAAAAATGCTCGAGTCTCCCTTGACTTCATGGGGTTTCGTATTCAGACCGAAGCACTCCGAGCATCGGGTAAAAGTGCGTCTCGAATAACGAGTACCCGAGCATTTTATGTTCCGCTCTCTCTAACTATATGAATTTTGGTTCCTTGAAATTTTTCATTTCTTTTTCATGGAATGAGTAAATACTAGAGAATGACCGAACACTACAATGGCTCGGTATGGCTCGACTTATTCGAGACAAACTTTTCTCCCGATGGCTTCGATTGCCGTCTCGATAACGCACCCCATTGAAGTCCAATGGAGACTCGAGCATTTTTCAAGGGGACAAGGCTCTGCACCGGAAGCTTGGCCAAACACCTTGAACCTCAGAAAAGATGGAAACACCACGGAAATGGACAGGAAAACAGGCAGGGGCAGCAGGCATGGACTGCTCTGCGGCTGCCTAATCGCACCATTTACATGCCCAATTATGGGCATCAGCATGGCCTGAACAGAGTGACAGAATGAAGCTTAGATTGCTTACTAAAAACATCCACTAATTGACCCTCGGACATTCTATAGGGCGGACGTACATGCAGAATGCAGCTGCCAGCAGCTGAAGAGGCATGGTACATACCCTAAATGGACTCAGCTTCAAACCAATTGGTGGCAAGAGAACCAAATGAGGTGAGCAAAAACGCTCAAATAATATCTGGTACATTATAAAGTTTGCCTTTATATTGTGTGGATACGACCTAGGGTGGCGACAAAGTTAACATCTGGAAGCCTGAAAACAACCCAAAATTCGCCTGCACACAGCTCGTTTGATAAGCAGGGACCATGTATGGAGCAGGACTCTAGTAGCAGATTACTAAGGTGACTGGCAAGTTAAACACTATGTTAGTTGATCTGGCATGGAGCTGGCGCTCCGCTGCAGGCGAGCTTTCGTCCACTCCACGCCACCTGTCTAATTAGCTACTCCCCAACCTGAGCACTTCTAAGAACCTTTATGTTATAAACGTCAGTGTGTACTCGTTCTTCATAAGCTTAGGATCGCGTGGGAGGGGAAGTACGATGCGCAATGAAGCCTGAAATAATATCCCTAAATGTAAAAGTTTTGCAAGTATATTTTGTGGATCTTACACAGACAGGGTGCGCGACAAGTTAACCACTTTGATGTGGAATCAAGATTGAAAACAACCCAAATTTCCCCTTCTGCCTGAACACACACCTTCGTTTGATAAAGGGGACGATGTATGGGAGGCATTCTATTGACCGACTTTCGGGAGGTAGCATGGACTGACAACGTGTTGGAGCTGCTATGGAGACAATGTAATTTGGATAGTGTCCTGTACTGGTAGTGCAGTCCCAAACCAATTTTCTCAAACCATAGGACGGAGTCGGTAGGTGCCCTCCCGTAAAATTTGGATCAGATTGAGTGCCGTATGTGGCATTCCCAAAAATGTTTTCAAACCAACCAGAGGAGCAGGTAGGTGGCTCGCGAAAATGGGAATAGATGAGTGCCTGTTGTGGCAGTCCAAAATTCTTCAATAACCAGAGGGCAGAGTAGGTGGCCCTCCGTAAAATGGAAATAGATTGAGTTGCCTGTTATGTGGCATCCCACAAAATTGTACTCAAACCAGAGGAGCAGGTATGTGGCCCTGCATGTAAATGTAATAGAATTGAGTGCCTTTTCCTGGTGGGCAGTTCCCAAAAATGGTTCATCCATGCAGGTGTAGGTTCCCTCTCAGTAACGAGGAATAGATTAGTGCCTTATGTTGGCATCCCAAACAAATTCTTCAAAAACCAAGGAACTTCAGGAGGAAGGCCCTTCCAGTAAAATAATGGACCACCATATATGCGTGCCTGTATTGTTGCAGGTCCCAATAAATGGTTTCAAACCAGAGGAGCAGGTAGGTGGCCCTTGCAGTAAAATGGAATAGATTCGTGCCTGTATGCAGTCCGCAAAAAGGTTCAAACCAGAGTAGCAGGTAGTGTGGCCCTCCAGTAAAAAAATGAAGAGAGGAGGGCCTGTATGTGGCAGTCCCTAAAATTGTTCAAACCAGAGGAGCAGTGTGTCTGGTCCCTGTCAGTAAAATCGGATCATCGATGAGTTGCCTGTATTGTGGCAGTTCCCAAAATGTTTCAAACCAGAGAGCAAGTAGGTGGCCCCCGTAAAATGGAATAGATTGGAGTGCCTAGTATGTGGCAGTCCCCCAAATATGTTCAATGACACAGAGGAGACAGTTTTAGTAGGCTGGCCCTGCGTAAAATGGAATAGACAGTTGAGTGCCTTGGTACAGTGGCATCATCCCAAAAATGTATCAAAACCAGAGGGCAGGTAAGGTTGGCCCTCCAGTAAACATTAGGAAAGAATTGAATGCCTGTATTGGCCTGTCCCCAATTGACATACAATACCAGTAGGACTACCAGTAGTGGCCCTTCACAGTAAAATGGAAAGTATTGAGTGCCTAGTAATGTGGCAGTCCAAAAATGGTCAAACCAGATAGCGAGGTCCCAGTGGCCCCCAGACTAAAATGGAATAGATTGAGTGCCTGTATGTGGCAGTCCCAAAAATTGTCAACCAAGGAGCAGGTAGGTGCCCTGCCAGTAACATGGAATAGATTGAGTGCCTGTAATGTGGCAGGCCAAAAAATGTTTCAAACCCAGAGGAGCAGTGTGGCCCTCCAGTAAAATGGAATAGATTGAGTGCCTGTATGATGGCAGTCCCAAAAATTTGTTCAATACCAGAGGAGCATGTTGTGGCCCGCTTAAAATGATAGATTAGTGCCTTGTATGGGCAGTCCCAAAAATGTTTCAACCAGAGGACAGGTATGGTGGCCCCTCCAGTAAAATGGATATAGATTTAGTTGCCTGTTAACACGTGGCTCCAAAATTGTTCAAACTCAGAGGAGCAGGTAGGTGGCCCTGCCGTAAAATGGAATAGCTTGAGTGCACTGTATGTGGCGTCCCAAACATGTTCCCACCAGAAGGAGCAGGTAGGTGGCCCTGCAGTCAATGGATAGATTGATGCCTGTATGACTGGCGTCCCAAAATGTGATTCAAACCAGAGGAGCAGTAGCGTGCCTCCAGTAACATGGAATAGATTGAGTGCCTGTATGTGGCAGTCCCAAAAATTTTTTTAAAAAACAGAGGACCGGGTAGGTGCCCCCCTCCAGAAAAATGGAATAGATGAGGCTGTATGTGCAACTCACAAAATACTGTTTCAACAACAGAGGAACCGGGTAGTGCCCTCCATAAAATTAAATGCATGAAGTACTAATAAGCAAGAGCCAGTGGGCCCTGTCAAAAAATAGCCATTTCCGCTCTGCTTTCTGTACAAAGAGGCGGAGAAGGAGGAAAAAATGAGAGGAGGAGGAGTTGGATCAATTATTCAGGTTACTCCTCACCTGTGGAGATTGGAAATTCTGAGAAATCCGCCTTTATATTTTAATAAGCGTCACCTGTCAGCGCTGTCAGTCGACGGCTGTACGCTTATCGGTGATGATGCCACCATCTGCACTGAAACCCGCTCGACAAGACGCTACGGCAGGGCGGCAAGAACCTCCAAGGCGTCAGCCCAGTTCGTGCCACATGTCCGCTTTGAAACCCAGTAGTTGTAGGGAGCGGTGATCATTTTAGGACGATGGTATGGTTCAGCTACGTACTCCCTCACCATCTTTCTGTAAAGATCACCTACTCTGCGAACTGGGGACAGGCTGGTGACAGTGCTTCTGGGTGACATAAGCTGCGAAAGCCTTGTAAAGCGTACCCTTGCCATGCTGGACAGCTGCCTGCTCGCCTACTCTCCCTCGCTCACTTGTCCCGCAGAACTACGCACTCTGCGCTAGCGCGCTGTCAGAAGAATACCTGTTTCAGCTTGTGCACCGGCTGTGGTATCATGCATTCTCACACTCCTTTCCGCTGCAGGGATGAGATGAAAGATTTTGCTTGTACCGTGGTCCAGGAAGTGAACACCCCAGTATCGTGCTGGAATAAATTCTTTGAACGCGAGGGTCACGGATGGTCACCTTAGCATGATAAATCTGCCATATGCTCAGAGTACCCAACGCGTAAGAATTCACTCCCCTCACTGGCCTGACGTCCATTTCCTCCTGCTCCAACTCCTCCAACTCCTCTTCTCTGCCATACACGCTGAACAGTGAAGGACTCACAACAGGTCCCCCTCTTGTTCTCGCCAACATTCTCCTCCTCTTCCTCCATCCTCCTCCTCCACCCTCCACCCCTCCGATATGCGCTGAGAAACAGACTCAGGTGCTTTGGCTATCAACAGGGAATATTCTTCCCCCGTCTCTTTGTGACGAGCCAAAGCTTCCGACTTCATGCTGACCAGAGTTTTTCAACAGGCCAGCAGCGGGATGGTGAGCTGAGATGGCGGCATCGCCACTGACCATCTGTGTTGACTCCTCAAAGTTACTCAGCACCTTGCAGATATCAACATCCACGGCCACTCCTCATTGTAGACTTGAGAAGCTGACTGACCTGACTACCAGTTCTGGTGGAAGTTGACATCTGGCATCACAATCGCTCTGCGCTGCTGGTAAACTCTGGATAACATGGTCAGTGTTGAATTCCCCGTCGTGGGCACGTCGCACACAGTCTGTGAGCGGGCAGTTGGAGGCGGCGCTGCGCTGCCCTGAGAGTTGCAGCATCTTGGCTGACTTCTGAAATCGCACAGATCGGCGCACCTCGTGAGCAAAATCAGACAGATTGGGGTATGTCCTTAGGAAACGCTGCCTAACACAGATTTAACACATGGGCCAGGTATGGCACATTGAGTCTCTGCCGGTTGCAGACCCCACCAGTTTCGCCGTTGTCACACACAACCATTCCCCGGCTTGAGGTTCAGCGGTGCCAGCCACCAGATCAGTCGCGCGCCGTGATGCCCTGTATAGCTCTTGGGCGGTGTGCCTTTTGTCGCCTAGGCTCACGCAGTTTGAGCACCGCCTGCTGTCGCTTAGCGACGCACTGCTGCTTGTGCCTCAGAGCTCACCGACTGATGGCGGCCGTGCCCACGGATGGTAGTTTCGGGGAGGAGGTGGGAGAGGGTGGGAGGAGGAGGAGGCATAGTAGGCCTGAACACCCTGGACCAGGTAGCCCCGCAATCCTCGGCGTCGGCAGTATATGACCAGCCCAGGGTCAGACTCGGTCCCACACTCCACCAAGTTAACCCAATGTGCCGTTCAGCGATATATAGTGGCCCTGCCCCGCCAGCACTCGTCCACTGTGTCCGTGTCAGGTGGACCTTGTCAGAAACGGCGTTGGTCAGGGCACGATGATGTTGTCTGACACTGCTGGTGCAGGCTGGGACGGCACATCGGAAAATAGTGGCGGGGCTGGGACCGAATACCGAGGGGCTCCGCCGCCAGCAGGTTGCGAAAGGCCTCGGTCTCTACTAGCCTATAGGGCACAAGCATCTCCAGGCTAGCACTCTGAGATGTTGCACATTAAGGCTTGGGCGTGCGGGTGGTTGCAACTATATTTTGTTGCGTTTCCGCTCCAGCGTCTGTGGTATGGAGAGCGACGCTGGTGGATCTGTGGAGGATCGTGGAGGCGACGATGGGGTTTTGGCCAGGGTCCTGGGCAGGGGCTGACTAGCAGCTGACCACAGGGGAAGGACAGTGTGTGCACGGCCGTAGGTGAACGGCTTGTTTGGCCACTGAAGTGGGGGTGCTTGCATTCTATGCCGCAGCTATACTGGTGGTAGTTAAGCTAGTAGTGGTGGACCCCTGCTGAGCCTGGTTTGGTCAAATGTTGTCACACCACAGTCCGTCGGTCATCCGGTGTTTCCTTAAAGAACCTCCACACTTCTGAAGATCTAGCCCTCCGCGCAAGTGAGCCCTCACCACGGACTTCACTAGTTGACATAGGCGCTGATGCACCAGCTCTGGCCCTGCCTCTCCGTCTGGCCCCCCACTGCCTCTTCCAACCTGTTCACGGTCGGGACTCACTCTCCGTCTCAGAAGCACTGTGTCACAATCACGCCGGCCTCTCAACCCGCTTGGGTCCGTCACCTCATCATCCTCCATCCCTCAGTCTGCTCCCCCCTCGACTCCTGCCCTGACAACAACTTCCCCACTGTCTGACAACCTTGTCTCCTCATCGTCGGACACCCCTCTTTTACACACTTCCACTCGTCAAGAAGGTCATCATCACCCACAGCTGTGACTGTGAAAAACCTGGGCATCGGAAAATTGCTCAGCAGCAACCGGACAAGTGGTTTGTGACTGTGGGAAGGGGTCCAGAAAACGTTCCTCAGAGTATGCCGGTTTCAAATGCCAAATTTTCCTGGGAGGGGGCAGACTGGGGGGGAGGCTAGGTGGCAGGAGCTGGAGGAGTGCGATTTCGGTGACTGCGTGGTGACTGGCGTGGAAACTGACTGTGGTGGACACATTGCTCGAGCATTTGTCAGCATCCACGACATCACCTGTTCGCACTGTGTCGTGGCCTCACACAGTGCTCTACACGAGTCCCATAACTTCAGCACTGACCCTAGGGAGTGAGCTCTGCGGCGTTCCCCGCTCCCTCATCAGCATGGGTGTCCACCCCGCCCAGGACCACGGCTCTGACCCCTGCAGTATTTGATGACCCCACGTCCCCCGCCCTCGTCCTCTACCCCTAGCCCTCGGGTTAAACTTTTAAAATGAGAGTTATAACTTTTTTTTTTTTTTTTACTTCTTTTTGTTTTTTTTGTGTGTTTTTTTGTTGTGTTTTTTTTTTTTTGTGTTTTTTTGTTTTTTTTTGGTATTATAAAACCAAACATCCTATCCTATTGCTATGGCTATTTTCTAGCCAAGTATGCAAAGGAGCACACTACTAGGCCAGATGAGATGACACTGAGTTATTGCCTAATAAAATCCAACCCTACTGAATTTTGCCACTATCGGCCTTGCTTGGATGGTTCGCCGACTAAGCGCAGAACACAGCGCTCGCAATCCCTCACTACAATTGCTCAAATGGCAATACATGCACTGCAGAAACTAAACAGCCACCAGCAGATCAACCAGAAATCAAATATATAGAACGCTACTGTAGGCTTCAAGAAGCGTTTGTATTCTCCTATGGCTATTTTCTAGCCAATACAAAGGAAAGCACACTACTATGCCAGATGAGATGACACTGAGTTTGTGCCTAAAGAAAATCCAACCCCTACTGAATTTTGCCACTTCGGCCTTTGCTATGGATATGTGCGCCACTAAGCGCAGAAACCACACGGGCTCGCAGTCTCACTACAAATTGCTCAGAATTGGCAATTACATGCACTGCAGAAACTACAGCCCACCAGCAGATCACCAGAAATCAAATATAAGACGCTACTGTAGCTTCAAAGAAGCTGTTTTGTATTCTCCCTATGGCTATTTTTCTAGCCAAGTATCAAAGGAAGCACACTACTATGCCAGATGAGATGACACTGAGTTATTGCCTAATAGAAATCAACCCCTACTGAATTTTGCCACTTCGGCCTGCTATGGATATGTGCGCCACAAGCGCAGAACACAGCGGGTCGCAAGTCTCACTACAATTGCTCAGAATTGGCAGTACATGCCTGCAGACTCACAGCCACCAGCAGATCAACCAGAAATCAAATATATAGAACGCTATACTGTCAGGCTTGTCACGAAGCTGTTTGTTATCTCCTATGGCTATTTTCTAGCCAAGTATCAAAGAAGCCACTACTATGCCAGATGAGATGACACTGAGTTATTGCCTAATGAAATCCAACCCCTACTGAATTTTGCACTTCGGCCTTTGCTATGGATAGTTGCGCCACTAAGCGCAGAACACGCGGGCTCAGCAGTCTCCACTACAAATTGCTCAGATGGGCAAGTACATGCACTGCAGAAACTACAAGCCACCACAGATCAACCAGAAATCAAATATATAGAACGACTACTGTAGGCTTCATAGACTGTTTGATTCTCCTATGGCTATTTCTAGCCAAGTATCAAAGGAAGCAACACTATAGCCAGAGTAGATGACACTGAGTTATTGCCTATAGAAATCCACCCCTACTGAATTTTGCCACTTCGGCCTTTGCTATGGATATGTGCGCCACTAAGCGCAGAACACAGCGTCGCAAGTCTCACTACAAATTGCTCAAATTGGCAAGTACATGCACTGCAGAAAACTACACCCACACAGCAGATCAACCAGAATCACATATATAGAACGCTACTGTAGGCTTCAAGAAGCTGTTTTGTATTCTCCTATGGCTATTTTCTACCAGTATCAAAGGAACACACACTATGCCAGATAGATGACACTGAGTTATTGCCTAATAGAAATCCCAACCCTACTGAATTTTGCCACTTCGGCTTTGCTATGATATGTGTCGCCACTAAGCGCAGAACACACGGTCGCAAGTCTCACTACAAATTGCTCAGAATTGCGGTACATGCACTGCAGAAACTACAGCCACCAGCAGATCACAACAATCAAATATATAGAACGCCTACGTACGCTTCAAGAAGCTGTTTGTATTCTCCTATGGCTTTTTCTAGCAGTATCAAGGGAAGCACACTACTATGCCAGATGAATGACACTGAGTTTATTGCCTAATAGAACTCCACACCCTACTGAATTTTGCCACTTCGCCTTTGCTATGGATATGTGCGCCACTAAGCGCAGACACACAGCGTTGCAAGTCTCACTACAAATTGCTCAGAATTGGCAATACATGCACTGCAGAAACACAGCCACCAGCAGATCAACCAGAAATCAAATATATAGACCGCTACTGTAGGCTTCAAGAAGCTGTGGTATTCTCCTATGGCTATTTTCTAGCCAAGTATCAAAGGAAGCACACTACTATGCCAGATAGATGACACTGAGTTATGCCTATAGAAATCCAACCCCTACTGAATTTTCCACTTCGGTCTTTGCTATGGATATGTGTGCCACTATAGAGCTAAAACACACCGGTAGCAAGTCCCCCTGCTAATTCCTCACAAAATGGTAAAAGATGCAATTAAAATAAAAAAAGTGAACGTTATTGTGCCCTAAGAAGGGCTGTTGGGTTCTTTGAGAATCACTCCTCCTAACAGTAAGCTAATAGAACCCCCTAACCTTTCCCTGACCAGCAGCGCTCTCTCCTAGCGGCATCCAGAGACAGAAAATGATCCGACAGCGCGGCCAGCGGCTATTCTATCCCAGGGTCACCATGATCTGGGCCACCAACCACTGCTACTCGACGTGTAGGTCCACGTCATGCTGGGTGGAGTGCAGCTCCTGGCTTGTGATTGGCTTCTGTTCTGGCCGCCAAAATCAAAACGGCGGGAGCTGCACATTTTCTCGAGCGGCGCGAAGTATTCGTCGAGTAACGACAGTTTCTCGATACCCTATGCTCGACCGAGCATCAAGCTCGGACGAGCATGTTCGCTCATCTCTAGTAAATACCTTATGTACAACTTTGTTAAATAAATTTTACTGTATTGTGTTGTATTATATAAAAAATGACATCTGCAAATGTAGTTTCCCAAAATCAGATAAATTCTGATTAACAAATGTATAAAATTTTCGATCAAAACTGAAATATATTGATGGCTTATCCATATGATCACTAATCTGGTTCTAGAAAAATCAGCTCCGATTTGTGTGTAATGGCTGGATCACAGGTAGATTTAGACATCCAAGGGCCCAAGGCTGTAGAAAGATTGTGAGCACTGTACAAGTTTAATTTTTATGATGATTTACTGCCTACATATGATCCCAGAACCAACTTGAAAAATGAGAGGGAGTCGTTTCTTTCTGCCTTCAGTTCTGCAGTTTAAAGAACTTTGATGCACCTTCAAAGGTCCTGGTCACAAGCCATGGGCCCTACATTCAGTACCAGAAAAGGAGTCTCATCTTCTGGCTTCCTGCAGTTTAAGTACCTTTAAAGGTCCTTCAAAGGTCCTAAAAGAGCTCTTGCATAAATGTTTGTTGATAGCCTGCATACATGTATGTGGATTTCCAGACTAGAGGTCCTTCTACTTTTTAGCTCTATAGGGCAGTATCAAATTTGGTGGGTGTTTTGAGTGTCCATGGGACCCCTAGAAGCCCTGGGCCCCAGTTAAGCGCTCAGACCTTCCATGTTATAATCTACTACTTCTGGTTGGCGGACCTTTAGCTCAGATCCCGTTTAGTTTCAAAGCCAATGTTAGGAGCTGAGAAAAATATATAGAACTATAAGAACTGGATGAGCAGATAGCTATTGATTAAACACTCATTTCATAGTAGATATCTCATTAATTCCTTCATACACATTCATACTTTGATTGGTAGGGGTTCTAGATGTCTCTACCCCCTTCGATCGGATATTGAAGAATAGGTGCTCACTATCTAATTCTGGAATTATATGGAGGTCTGAATAATTTTGGAATACTTCTTTGATGAATGAGTTGTTGTCAAGTCATATTGTTGATTACATTAGAAAAGAATATACAGAAAATTATAATATTTTTTTTTCTTTGTATTATACAGCATTGGCGGAGAAGTGGCAAGAGGAAATGAAGGGAACTACGTCAATAAACATTTCCGCATGGGATTTATGACAATGCCTGCACCTCAAGACAGGCTACCACATCCATGTTCTAGTGGATTTGCTGTGCGCTCACAGTCCCTCCATTCAGTAGGTGGTGCTGATGATGACAGTAGTGGTTGCTCCCGGAAACAACCACCTCCTAAGCCAAAACGAGACCCAAACACTAAGCTAAGCATTTCTTCAGAGACTGTCAACTCCGGAACACTAGGCAAGAGTCCAAAGTTCACAGACAGGACAGATGGTAAGCTATCTGGGAACATGTTTCCTTTCCAGGACACATTATAATTAATGAAACAATCTTCTCATTTCTAAACCACATTCTGGGGGCTCCTATTATGTTGTTAGAAACAATGAAAATATTTACAAGGAGTTTACAAACATGAACGATTTGTTCTTTTCGCTGGTGCTTGGGAATGAGGAAAGGGATGTGTTAGAAATGCCTTAAGCTGAGTTTACACCCATCAGATCTGGCCAGTATTTTGCCTTTTCAATACTTTTACATAAATGGAAAAATTTTGCCCTCTTTTTATGTACTTTTGGATTTGGCTTAAAAATATAGATGTAAAGTATAGTTGAAATCTGCACTGTGTGAAATCAGCCCTGGACCGATTAAACTAGGGCGATCTTCAAATAAATGTGCCGAGTCTCAGCTGTGAAAAGTTTACCTTTTCTTCCGTTTTTTTTACCCCAGTGCATATTTTCACTGTGGTTAATAAACTAAAATAAATGGGAGTCATTTATTTTAGTCTTTCTTTTTTAGTTGCATCTTTTTGGTGCATTACGGCTTTTTTGATCCTGCTCCATTGGTTACTCCTAGAAATATTAGATCACATTTCCAAGTTGTGTATTTCAGAGCAATTTCAATGATGATTTTGACAATGATTTTTTTTTTAGTCCATAACAGCCTTGTTTACCAACATGGCAATGAATCTTCATTTATAGAGAGATGCTATGTACTATGGGGCAGATTTATCAAGCTGTCTGAAAGTCAGAATATTTCTAGTTGCTCATGGCAACCATTCACAGCTCAGCTTTCATTTTACCAGTGCTCATGAATATTTCAAAGTGGAGCTGTGATTGGTTGCCATGGGCAACTAGAAATATTCTGACTTTCAGACAGCTTGATAAATCTGCCCCTATGTGTTTAGTTCTATAAATGTAAAAAAAAAAACATAATAACCATTTTCTCGCAGCATTAGAGGTAGTCAGGGTCGCCATCTAGTGGGACTGTGTTCAAGGGCCCCCCGTTTTCCTCTCAAAAGAGTGCCCCAAGGGCGTCACTGTACCAATTAAACCCCCCATTCACGGGCCCTATCTGAAAAAAAACTATACTCACCTTTAGGCTTCTTCACCCTGGCCCCGCGGCTCTGTCTACCGGCTCGGGTGCATGACTATAACGCAGCGGTGTCGCAGTTGTGTGACATCATATTGTTTCATTAAATGGGGCATCTGGCAGGATATTGCATTAAAGGGGGCATCTGGCAGGACATTTTATTAAAGGGGGCATCTGGCAGGACATTTCATTAAAGGGGGGCGTCAGGGGTGGACATTTCATTAAAGGGCACATCTGGGGTGGACATTTCAGTAAGAGGGGCATCTGGTTTGGACATTTCATTAAAGGGGGGCATCTGCTGTGAACTGAGAGGCTGACTGTGAACTGGGGGGTTATCTATAAACTGAGTGGGCACTTGCAGGGGCTGTCTATATACTGAGTGGGTACGTGCAGAAGTTATCTATATACTGAGAGGGCACACAAAGGGTTTATCTATATACCGAGTGTAGAGAGTCTAGCTTGTCATGGCTAGCTTGTTATGTATCAATGTGAGAATGGACGCCGGTGGGGAGGGGGGCCCACAAAAATCTTCCAGTCATGGGCCCCAAAATTCCTAGTGGCGGCCCTGGAAGTAGTATTTGTAATATGGGAGTGATGTTACTACATAGAACCGGCAAATAATCAGGTCAGTGCATTTATATTCAGTAGGAGGATCTGAATAATATAAATAAAATATAAAGAGTCTATTAATATAGATGTTTAACTAACAGACTGCCATTTACATCAAAGAATGTTTTTAATCTGGGGTTAAAATATATTCTCTGGGGATATAAAACTTTACCATTTACATGTACGGTGATCTATCTAAATATTATCCAATGCAATATATTTGTTAGAGAAATGGCTGTGACTGTCCTATGTATTGTAAGAAGACCTGAATAAAGACTTAGGGCAGTGATGGCGAACCTTTTAGAGACCAAGTGCCCAAATTTCAACCAAAACCCAATGATTTATCACAAAGTGCCATCAAAGCAGTTTGAGTAGTAAGTTACTAACTGTTCTGCCACAACTTTCGATCGTTTTGGCCTCTTGATGGCACCAATACAGTTTAAAGAAGAAAGGCATATTTGAACTATCATTGTAGCTTCTCTTTAGGGTCCCCATGTACAAAGAAGAAATGGGGGGCCAACACGAGGAAAAAATAAATGCAGCCCTTTAGACAACTCTCACTATTCCTGCAGTCCCAAGTAGACAATTATGGGTAGTGCTGACAGCAGCTTGAGTCTCCAGGGACTGCAGGAGTGATTCTTTGGTGAACTCTGTGCTGGGTAAATGGTTTGGGTGCCCACAGAGAGGGCTTTGAGTGCCACCTCTGGCACCAGTGCCGTAGGTTTGCCACCACTGACTTAGGGAAACGGTCTGCACTGCAGTATGGCAGCGGGATTTAATCCAGTGGCTGGTTTCTAATGTATATGACACTACTGTAAGGCCACTGCTACTGTATTACACTGCAGATTCGTGGAAATGCTGCTTGGCAAATCCAGTCACAATACACATGCAGATACTTTTTATACTTCCTAAAGAACAAAATCTTCGGGGCATCTTTGCTTTTGTTGTGTATTTCCTCTCTTTTTATCCTTTTGAAGAAACTGCCAACAAAGTGTCCCCAGTAGAGGAACTGGCCTAGCAGCACTGATAAATGCCCCCCCCCCCCATATTGCACATGCTGACACTTGTGCCCATGGTTTAAATGTATATACACATTACATCTACACACACACATAAATACAGTTACTTAACTATCCATTTGTAGATGGACCTAGTTCATGTCATATTACAGACCCAGGTACTTCCTCCATTCTCTGCGGTGCTGCCAGGGCCAGCATGGTACCGCAGCACACAGCAGGCACCTCCACAGAAGGCCCCAGCTGCACGGAACTCCACACAGGAAGCCGGGGATGGTGGGCGGGGCCTCTGATCTGAGCGGAGGAAAGAGCTTCCTCCTCAGAAGCTGCTGGAGTGTGAGACTGACAAGGGACCCGTAGTTTCTCATAGTTCACTATCATGACATCTTCCCCTGCACTGAGCTTTTCTCTTTCTGTGCAGAGCATCGGAAGATGTTCTTATAGTAATACACAGTGACAGCTGTGAGCCCATCCCTCCCGACGGGCCCAGTCATGGTCGCATCCCCTGCGATTGTTACACCACTGATTATCAACCTTTATATATCCACATAGCAGAAAACCACTCATTCCACTGCATTCCATGGGACTGACCCATGTGTGTAGTCGCCTACTGCAGTTTTACTCCATAGTTTTGCAAGTCGAAAAATCTTTTACTTTGGCTATTTTTTGGTGCAGAATACAAGACAAAATTCATGTAAAGAAAAAAATTTTCTAAATATATAAACATGCAAATCCTAAATATCAAAAATAAAACTACTTTACAGTGCATAAAGGGGTATTTCCAAAAAAACTAGTTTCTTATAAATACTCAGGATAACAAAATAATACATTCTCTAATTCACTGTTACTAACAAAAATGCAGCATTTCAGATATAATTCCAACCTGTCTCTATCAGTCCTGGTGTACACATTTTTGGTTGCCCCTAGACCCAATCCTGGATCTTCTGAGTTTAGGGTCAGCAGCCATCTTGTTCTCCTGTCTATTGCTGTGCTGAGTTTCTCTCTGCCTCTAGCCCCCACCCTGCATTTCAGGAGGAGCTCACACAGACACACACTGACTTCCTGCTGACAAACAACAAATCACATCATGAGGAGAGTAAAGCTACAAGCTACAGACAGATAAGATCTTTATCCAGGGGAGGGCGTATACATATAGTGCTGTGTATGTTATGGCTTTGATAGTAGAGCTGAGATTGTCATGTGTAATATGCATTCCATGGATCTCATCATCTCATTTCAGATCTGTCCCATCTCTCTTTCTGTGTGTCAGATACTAATAGAATGTTCAGAAGCAAAATAAAAGTGGATATAAACCTGTACCCTGATAATCTAACCATATTGTCAGCACACAGCACTAGAGGAATAATGAAGGGTCTGCTTAGAGAGTTCCCACGCACACCCTAAAATCTTACACTGACGGAGCTAAAACAGCAATAAAACTTAGTAAAATTGTAAAGTAAGGGGTTAAAAATTATCTTTATTGTATAAACATCGCTAGGGGATTGATATTTGAGAATTATTTTTCATGGGCAAACCCCTTAAAGCATAGTTTCCCTTCTATATTTTATGTTGTGTCTTGAGAGCACTTCAGTTCTTGTGTACAGTATATTACATATCATATAATATGATTTACAACCCCTGTAATATGTTCCAATCAATATCCAGGTTACTTAATGTAACCTAATAGTGTGTTGTATAGTGAGATAGACTGGACCATCACACATATAGTAAATCATTGCCTGCGAGTCTTGTGTCCTACAATAACCTTAGTATTGTCCTTTCTTATAGGAAATGACAAACAATTTATTACGGCGTCCAATTTTTATTACGTCTAATAAAGAGAAGTGTTTTGTAGACTAGAATGACAGCCTATGGCACTTGTGGCTGAAAATAAACCTGTGACTTATATTTTATTACAAGTGACTATTATGGAAAAGATCATTTTGAGCCCTCGCAAAATGTTCTTAAAATTAGAGCACGGAGAGTATCATGTATTCTGTTACATCCCACACTTATTATGCCTTTCCCTCTTGTGCAGCATTTTTCAAATGCAATTTTGATAAAACCTCTCAAAATAAAATTCTCTGAAACAACAGTAATTGTGAAATAGCTATTATTATACGGTGAAGGTAATGGAGAAGTTGACACAAGCTCTTTAAAACAGGGAAAAACATTTCTCTTTGCAGTATGTTTTCCTAGTGAAAGGGTCGGGCACAGTAATATGCTGTTATTTGTCATTGTACTTTTGGCATGTTTCCTCCATTGTACAACACCACTCAGACCTTGTGTTAAGCTATTACACTTAAATCTTAGGGCTCCATTCCATTTGTATTCCCATCCACATAATATGTAATTGGTGCCTGGAGGATGCAGATCTCCTCTACAACCCACATCTATCTTGAGATTGAGACTTTGGGGGATATTTATCATACGCTGGTGCTCGTGCGCCAGCGTATGATCGCCCCGCCGCTGCAAATTCGCAACCCGATACATCAAGAGGCTTTTGCCTCTTGATGTATCGTGCTGCCAGCAGTGCAGCGTTTATCCTACGTCAGGCGGGCCCTGGCGTAGAAAAAGACGCAGCCGGCAACTTTTCACATATGAAAAATCTCCGGCAGCAGCGAGTGCGCAGGCGCGGAGACAGTAACGCCCCGCGCCGGCCCACTCCCGTCCGGCCGTGCCCCCCGGATTTTGTATTTGTTTTCAAAGAATCATACAGAATTAGCAATCAAAGCCTTCCTTAGTCTCCCACAATAGATGCAGCTGCATTAGCAGCCTCTATGGTTCATACACATCAGAATCAAACATACACCTTGCCCAAGTCAGGGTGTTTAAATGCAGATTGAGGGCCGCAATGTGCTCCTCTCCATTGATGTTGCTTGGAAGGAATTTGTTAGAAAAAGCCAATCACTTGCTTCTCAGACATCCCAATATCGAAACTTAACATTTACTTATTACATTATAAAATCTGCATATACATAACATATACGTCAAAGGTCTGTGTGCTAATTCCCTCCTGTGCACAGAAAAAATAGATAGATCTTATCATAGACTGTACAATAACCACTGGATCAGTAGTCTCAGGAGAGCCGAATGCACCAGGGAGCAAAGTCTCTATCCCTGCTTTGTGTCTTTGCCCTTACATCCCCCAGTGACTCCTGTCCGAACAAGGATAGTACCCAGAATCTGTATCTGTTGGTGGATATTCTGGCCCTTAGATGACCTATGGCTACACTCCCTAACACATTTCGTCAATATCTTGACTCCTCAGGGGATTTTGCAGTATAACAATGCCTGCCCATTAGTTAATCTAACCAAGGACTTAGCAGCTGGCATTAAGGCCCCACTAGTTTCTCATATGAGGGAGGAACAAATCTATTGAGCCACATCTTGAATTTGTCCCTACTATACGTCATTAGCGTTGTAGGTTTTCTTTTACTTCATCTGGATCAACAGTTTACAATAATAGGTTGGATTTAATGGACCAGCATCTTTGTTTAGCCAAATCTCCTATGATACGCCACACATTGTCCCAAGGTATAATTTATAATACATAATATACTGTCAAGTGGATGGTCATCTGCTGGAGTAGACACCTTTGGACAGCCCACCAAGTCTGTACATACCCTCCTGCCATAACCAGATTTGGACAATATCATGAAATCAAAAAATGATGTGCAGATAGCTACTGTAGAAAGGAGTTTAAAATGATCTTAAACATATCTATGTATAATGTCAATATGTACAATAAAATATATTATTGGTTAACTTTTGCATAATTGCTAATAATGAGGCTCCAAAAAGATTTTTTTTGCAGTAAAACAATAACAAAAACAAAATGGTAACGGCGGGGAATGGTATTATGGAAGGATGATCCATGATTTTATGATGCTTAGTTGAGTAGACATATCATGGGAGATGATGGGGGTTTTCTTAAAAATATTTTCATGTTTAAAAGTAGAAAGCCCATTGAATAGATAACGTGTCTTGACGCGCTGACAATTCTGGTCTCGTACAGATAAGATGCGCTCATTACATGTCGATGCCGATGACCCACAAGATTCCTGCAATTAGCTGTGGTCTCTTAAGTAGTTGTTAAATTGGAATCTCGGTTTGACTCCTGCCGCACAATTATTTTCTTATAATCTTCCTCCATTCAGAGTGATCCAATCTCTTGTAAACAATTTCACTTGTTTGAGAACAGCTAATGTCAGGATTATAATTCCTATTACAATCCACAAAATTATCATTATCCCGTGGAGAGATGTTAATAGAGGATATTTAGGAAAACGGATGCTATTAACTAGAGGAATGGGTGTTGTGGGGCTTTACTGTGAAGTAGATGTTCATATTTCACAGGCTAACTAAAACTTTAAGAACCCTGCATGCTTATTGACAGCATTATGTGTCTCAGCCTTGATGTGCTGTCCATGATCTGTGAATTTTCTGATAGATGTATACAGTATATATGATATATATTCTCTTTGTCACACCTTGACCATTCAAGTCAATGGTTTGATGAAAAATGGTGAGAATGGGGCTGTGCCTGCTTGGTGCACCACTTTTCTTTGTCTGCATTGGCCACTGCCACTTAATATCTCCCCTTCAAAATTACGGAAATCTCCAATAAAAAGGTGTGAAACACAGACACAGGTGCACTGGTAGGCCAAGACAACTGGTGTGCAGCTAGAAACTAATTTGCATAAACATAAATGCAGAATACAGATCGTGGTAAACAGGAATAGTAACTCTAGAAAGCTTATAGAGATCTACCTAAAGTTGTTTTGTGTAGACTTTTTTTTAAAAAGCTAAAGTCTAAAATCCCAAGGCTGAGATCTAAACTTCTTCATTCATCAAGTCTGTATCCTGCTCAAAGTGTTAAATATAAATCTATAGCTGGTGTATCTTTACTGGATCTTTTCTTTTCTGTCCATCTCTGTAGTAAAGTTGTTTTTTTCTATTCTCCATCTAAGGATGACACCTTGCAAGAGAAAACCTCCCATAGTCAATGGGGGAGATTTATTAAGACAGCTGCATTTTGACATCCTTATAAATGACTGCAAAACACTCCTGCGCCAGAATGAAATGTCAGGTCCAAAGTGGCGCAGATTTCAGCTATAACATGTGTAAAACCTACAACAAGAAGTGATATCCTGTACGCAAAAAAATTGGTGTACAAGGTGTACACTACATTTAATATAACCCCTGCACTTGTTTTCTGTCTTACTTTGCACATTCATTTCAGTGCAAACTGCTTGCACATGTATTTATAAAGAGTCCGCGACTCTATACCCGACAAAACACAAAATTCTGCAATAAAAGGGGCGTTCCGATGCTCAGTTGGACCGTGCGCCACATTTATCATGCAGCATCTGTTAATTTTGCGCTATGTTAAAGGTGCACTTGAAAAAAGTTGGTGCATTTCTCGGAGCACTGTAGGGGGCGCCAGATTAATGAAAAACGGGGTTGTCACAATTCATGAATCTGGTGCGCCTTGCTCAATACACAGGCAAAGAGCTCTTAGTGTAGTTTGCACTATTTTTGATAAATGTGGGCCATTGAGGCACATTTACTTACCCGGTCCGGAGGAGATCCCAAAACGCATTGTCTGACAACAATGCACTGTGCCACGATTAGTGCCTTAGTAATTAAGCCCTATTGTGTTCTGTAGGGTGTACATCAATTAATTTATGGATGGGTTGAATCCCAAACAGCTCTGCACAGGGGCTTGGATCTGGTATTATAAGCAACGTTTTACTACCAAATTTCCACATCACACCAGGATGTTTAAGATTAGTGCACCAATCTTACACTAAAAGGTAGCATAGGGTAAGTCACTTAGAGGACAATCCTCTAATATGGGAAGTGGCCAAACAACTACAAATGCAGGATCCCTGTCCAATGACATGACTACTGGTGCAGTAAATCATAGTCCAGATTATTTAAAGCTTAATACACTTTAATCATCACGCTAGTGGCCACGTGAACAGAGCTTTATACGTAGCCTCTGCATAATCTCTTCTCAACTGTAAAGTATATTATATGTGATATATTGGTGCTATATGAGCAACAAAAATATTCTGTAACCTCCGGGTGAGGACTGTAATGCCAGTGTTTATGTACCACATACTATGTAGACATTTCTTAGAAATTAGTCAGATTGGAACAATTATGCCAAGTAAATTGTAACACTTGCATATAATTGAGCAAAACAATATCAGAAACACTTCAGAATGATCATGGAGAGCTCAAGCATTTGTAAAATACAGAAAAACCTCTCCAATCAAGAACTCGAAGTATGCAGCGAAACCACCCAGCTGGAAAGAAGAGGCAATATCCCAGCATCATAGATGCTACATGTACTGGTTGTTTTTAAAAATGAGAAGAAAATTATATGTTATTTCTTTCTGTCAAACACAAGACAAAGAGCTTCATTATTCCCCTCTATTAGAAGTGTAAACACAACTTATTGTTTGGGAAGTGATTATCTTTTCAGACGTTGTTGTACTTCATTTGATTTTGTTACATAGACTTTTACTATAAAAGCTATGACACATTAGTGTCACTAAAGAGTAACTAAACAAAATTGTGTAACTAATTATTTGCAGATTGTAATAGTAAACTTTGTAATATACTTTATTTAGGAAATCTGCTGTGTATTTTTCTTTTACCCTTTAAGAAGGTTGTGTAAATCAGCTTTCTGTCTTGTATCCACTTACATCTAAGAGATAAAGAACCTGATAAAGTGTTTAATGACTTAAATAAAATAACAGACAATCACTAATCTCATCTCGTTACAAAACTGAGTCATTAATGAAATGTACTCTAGGTATGGAAAGAGTTAATAATAAGCCTCCTTATCTGTCTTAAGTGGAGTAGCCTCAGAATACTATCAGATAAATTGCTCACTATTGGAGCAGAAACAAGACAAAGATGTACATTTCCTGTATTGATGAGGAACAACAACTCAGAAACTCAGTGCTGTCTAGTGATAGGCGTCTCTAATTTTGCTGATATGCCCAGTCATGTTACTGGGTTTTATGATGGATTAAACCTTAACATACAAGGCATCTATCTATGGCACTCCATAAATGGTTTAATTCTAGAGACTAGTTACTGTAATTATGTTAGATTGACTTACATACTTTACAATTTATAGTACAAGGGAATGTGACTGAGTTATGTATCTGTTAGGGATTATTATACCTTAACAGAATTTTAGAGTTTCCCGATAAGCATATAGTTGACTTTTTAACATGCAAATTGGTGGAGGGGAGAACTGAATGCAATTTTCTCAAGATTTAGGCCACTCCTGTATTATTTCTTCCCCATATATAGCCTCAGTCCATGGTAAGAATATTGGAGTAAGTCTTCAAGTGATTTACAAAACTCCTTTTTGCTGGAAGGGTGTGAAGTTACCTTTTTATAAAATCTACTTTATGTAGACAAATTATTTTAAGACATGTCAAACAAACTTATGATTTCATTTGTCTTCATTTATTCCTCAGCGGCAGCAAAACAAAGACCTCACAGTGATGAATATACTAAGAAGATTCCTCCACCCAAGCCTAAACGAAATCCAACTACTCATCTTAGCACATCATTTGATGAGACATACATTAAAAAGCATGGTCCAATGAAGAGTACTTTGTTCCGAGAAGCATCCTCATCTCACATCAGTTGTGGTACAGGAGATCGAGAGGACGATGAACCTGTTTATATTGAGATGGTTGGAAACATTATAAGAGACTTTAAAAGAGATGAGGAAGACCAATGTGAGGCAGTATATGAAGAAATGAAATACCCAATATTTGATGATGTAGGACATGACTCCAGGTGTCTATATGACTTGGATCACGTTAGTTGCTCTTCTCAGTGTGCTACTCCCACAGTGCCTGACTTAGAATTCACCAAGTCATCAGTACCATCAACTCCCAAGGGCCAGGTTTGTGACATTCCCGCTCCATTTCCAAATCTATTATCTCAAAGGCCTCCATTATTGGTGTTTCCACCAGCACCTGCACAATGTTCACCAAATTCTGACGAATCTCCTTTAACTCCCCTTGAAGTAACAAAGCTACCAGTATTGGAAAATGTGTCTTACATCAAACAAGGTTCTGGTTCTGCGTCACCATCACCAGTTCCAACACACATTCCTGGACACCAGAAAGTAGACAAAGACCAAACCGTTGTTTCCCATGGACTTCCTTCATCTGGTCATTCATGTTCACCACCACATGCTTCAGCCAACTATAGAACACAGTCTCCACATGGCTATCCTAAAAGTCATTCAGCTTCTCCCTCTCCAGTTAGTATGGGTAGATCACTGACTCCTCTAAGCCTCAAAAGACCTCCACCTTATGATTCTGTGCATTCAGGAAGTCTATCAAGAAGTTCTCCATCAGTGCCTCATTCTAGAAACACACCAGAAGGGAAATCAGTCAGTGCATCTACCAGCACCTATTGTACATCACAGAGCAGCTCACGATCCAGGACACCAACAAGTCCCCTTGAAGAATTATCAAGCCTATTTACCTCAGGAAGGAGTTTGCTGAGAAGGCCATCAAGTGGAAGACGGTCTAAAGAACCTACTGAGAGTAAGTGCTTTTCAAAATTGTCAACCTCTGTTACAAAATAATTCTACCTCATGACTATCTAGGTTTCTATAGTTTGGAGCTATGATAATTGCTAGCAGGGATTTTCCACTATATTGATGGTCTGTAGATAGGATATGCATCATGTTTGTTTATTAGTGGGGTGTGACAGCCAGGCACCCCTCTAATACTCACACAGAAGGGGCCACAGTATGATAAAAACTTGTTCTACTTGTGTAAAAAATTAGAGCACATGTATATAATTTATGTCTTGGTTATTTCTTCTTTATTTGTGACTTTTGATGAAGTATGAGCTGGTATTCTTATGCTTACATTGTGATTGAAGTTGTATCCTCCTGTGGTTTTGTCATCTGTTAAAAAGTTTGAGAAATCTAGTAAAAAGAGATTTGAAAAGAAAAATCTTGGATTGGAATGGGGTTCGGAGGTTGGACTTCTATCAATCAGCATGTTAGTCCCTGTTCCAAAGAAGAAACTGACATAATTGTGCAAGAGAAATCAAAACAAAATAATGTTCCACACAGTTTCCACATCTGAAACCATTTTCAAGCTTTTTTACATGTTTCACTATGCAATATGCAGTCAACTCAGTCTGGACATCTGCGTTGATACTCCAATGAAGAAAGTTTTCTCCTGGCCCTGGAATAAAACTTCTTTCTTTATTTATACATCTTTAAAAGATCCTCAAAATTGCACCGAGACTCTGACATCAAGTGCTCTTACTCATAGAGCACTAAAAGCACTTGATGCTTGAAACGCGTCATTAGTGCGATTTTTTTTTTAGAATGTTTTTAAAATCTTCAAATAAAGAAAGAAGTGTTATCACAACTGTGAGACAATTTTCTTAGCTGGTATACTCGGAAGAAGCCACCAGGATAAATAAAATGTAGTTTCTCTTTATTTTAGTCTCAGGAACAGCTCTAGTGCATAGTATCAACGCGTTTTGACGCAGCGTGTCTTAGTCATAATCGAGTATACCAGTTAAGAAAATTGCCTCACAGTTGTGATAACGCTTCTTTCTTTATTTGAACATTTTAAAAACATTCTAAAAATATTGCACCAATTACGCGTTTCAAGCATCAAGTGCTTTTAGTGCTCTATGACTGAGAGCACTTGATGTCAGAGTCTTGGTGAAATTTTGAGGATGTTTTAAAGATGTATAAATAAAGAAAGAAGTTTTATTCCAGGGCCAGGAGAAAACTTTCTTCATTGGAGTATCAACGCAGATGTCCAGACTGAGTTGACTGCATGCAGGAAGAAGCCACAAGGATAAATAAAATGTAGTTTCTCTTTATTTTAGTCTCAGGAACATAACAGCTTTAGTGCATACGATCAACGCGTTTTGACACAGCACATCTTAGTCATGATCTAGATCATGATTAAGACACGCTGCGTCGAAACGCATTGATCATATGCACGAAAGCTGTTATGTTCCTGAGACTAAAATAAAGAGAAACTACATTTTATTTATCCTGGTGGCTTCTTCCGAGTGCTGAACCTTTTGCTTACCTTTTGCATTTCAAGATTACACGATGGACTTCAAGCATGTCAGTCTTGAACAGTGTCCAACTTGCCCATCACAGCATCAGAGAATCCTCTGGTGGGTCCCAGGTTCTAACAGTTTGTATTGGGCTCATTTGGAAGGAATGGAGTAATAATTTCATATTATGATCTATCCAATATAGGATGATTCCAACACTATAGATTATGATTTTTTTTATGGTTGAAGGGTGGGCCCTCAAGATCACCTCATCTGGTAGGTCAGATGTCAGTCCGACACTTGTCAACAAGATAATTTATTATGTGAATTCTATTTTTCTCTCTGTACTGAGTGTTGGATGCAAAGAATGCATTTGGGGTTAAACTAAAACTTTTGACTCATGATGCCATACACTTGTTTGATCTCTTTTAGTTTTCTGCTGCTGATGATCGTTATCAGCAACAAACAGTGACCTACACAGCGATCACAGCATTGTACTGCAGGATATTACTGTCTGATCCCATCACTTGTTCATTTTTGGTGTTATTGCTTTTGCTGTGGCAGAGCATAAACCATCAGATGAAATGCATCAGTGAAAGTGTTGATGATAATGAAATCTAAAAGTATCTAAGTTTTATTAATAAGTAATCTCTCCCGTGGTTTTGTGCTCTGTTAACTTCTCTTACAGTATTAAAACATTGTAGAATTGTATCCATCAGTCCTCCAACAGAAACTATCATTTGGCAATGATAAGCGCTCATTCATGGAGAGCTGGATCCTTGGATCCTTCCAATAGTAGCATTTGTTGTACAGATAGATTTGTTATTTTTTACATATAACAATATATAAAATTAACTTTTTCAATTATGCTAATGAGTGTGAAAGGCTCTGGGGATTGTTTTCAGAGCCCCTCAGTGCTGAAGCTTCACAGGCTGTAACAATGAGCAGGGCAGGTCTCCCCTCCCCCTGCACCTCCTGCTGCTTCTAGGCAGAGGGAGGGAGCAGAGGGAGGGTGAGATATGTACTGCTCATTGTAAGAGCCTGTATATCTGCAGCACCGAGGGTCTTCAGGCCCATTAGCAGAATTGTAAAAATTGATTTTCAAAGGAAAAAGGTCATGATTAATAAATATGAAAAGATTACCACAGTCACAGTGCCTGTATCTTTGAGTAAGTGTCCCTGCTTTATTGTGCTTGATTTATTTTAATGGCTCTCTACCACTAGCTTTTATCCCATTTAACTACTACTCCTGTAAGGTAAGGTATTAAATAGTCTATTGTTCCCTCTTTTATATTAAGAAATTTAACAAATAAAATAATCGGCTCAATAGTCATAAGTAAATGGTCTGAGAAGAGTCACTTTTTGCTTGAGATGTGTCACATTTCGAAGCTGCAGAGACAGATTTACTTTCTCATTACTCAAGGCCATTACTTAGTATAGGTATCTGCAAGTCAAAATCAAGAGTAGATTCTACAGAAAGAACTGATATTGGAAAGATTTGTAAATCATCTTTGCTCAGGTCCATTTCATTTTGGCGTACAAATACTGATACAAATTACTGATCAATATACTGATGTGTGAAGATAGATAGCTGAATTCACAAATGACACCAAATGCTTGTGAAAAGCACGACTGGATTAAGTGTGGGGACACCTATTAAAAAGATGGTGGTGAAAGACCACCTTTAATTGGGTTGTAATAGACTTTTAAAAAGGCCTTCATGTATATCTATGAGCCGAGAGAATCGTTTTTCAGTTTCATCTATTTTCACCAATTTCCACTGCTGCTGTTTTATCTGTGGTTATATAATCTTTATTAGGACTATGTATAGAAACCCATCCTTTCTTCATTAATCACTAAAATGTAATTACTTAGGTAAATGAGCCTTCTAAAGACTGAATGATTTTACCAGATGAGCAGAACAATTTATTTTACAAAAGGCAACTGGGATGTAAGTCAGTGTTACATTGAACATTTCTCTGAGCAGCCCCTCTCGAAGGAATAAATACTTTTGTCTTTTTTTGGCAGTGCTGGGTTAAGAGCTACGTGGGGTAAAATCTTGAGTGGTTTAGCTCACCTGCCTCTCAGTCTGCTCATTAGTCAGCTATAAAGCTTCCTCGGGGCTGGGATTCCCTACCAGCTATTTGGTTTCCGACCTTTGATCTACCTGACCTGTAATAGAGTTGATTACCTTCTGCCTAATTTTTGCCTATCCCCTTGTTTCCAGATTTTGTACTACATTGTCTTGTTATCATGTCTGTAGTTTGTACCTAACATTACTCTCTATTGATTATGATTTCATTTATTTTGGTTTGCGTTACTTATGTTATTGACCCTCACTTTAATATTCCCTTTTCAAATTACCCATTTGGGGGGTTTTCATCTAGGAAAATCTTCATGTAGGTAGGGACAATGAAGAATATGCTGAAGGAAATCCTACACAAGTCACTAGATGAACACCACAACTTCAGGGGTATACTGAACTATATAACAAGCTACTTCACATATGACTAATACACTTTTTGGACAATATTCTCCCATTTATGGGGCTCATTTTTAAAAGACACGGGGGGCATTTTTCAGGGCTAGTGCAATAGTTTTCGGGGGTGCAAGCCATAAAATAATTGCAATGTCTAGCGATCCAACAGGAATTGGGATTATTTCCCAGTTTCCGCAACCACAAAGTGGGCTTTGGGCTTTTTCATACTTCATACTAGTGTACGGAGCTGTGGGTGGTCTCATTTTTTTTTGCAAGATGAGATGACGTTTTCATTGATACCATTTTGAGGACTATACAGACTTTTGATCACTTTTTATAAAAAAATTTTAACATTTTGCAAAATGGCAAAAAAGTGTCATTTTTCGACTTTGGGCGCTATTTTCTGTTGTGGGGTTAAACACCGGAAATAATCGTTATTATATTTTTTATTTATATTATATTTGGAACTTTGTATTAGGAAAGCAAAGCTCACACTGCTATTAAGATATGTTAAAAAACAATAAAAAAATGTGTGATCTCATAACTATGTATGTTAAAGGGATCTGTCACTATGAAATGCTATGCTATGCAATGCACCACCATTATATTATAGCACTGGAGGAGCTTATCAGACAGATATTTAGCTTTGTGGGGCACTTGTGCACTGACTAATGCAGTGTACAGGCAGTCACCAGGTTATATACATACAAGATAGGTTCTGCATGTTTGTTCTCAACTTGAATTTGTATGTAAGTTGGAACTGTATATTTTATAATTGTGTTTTTTGGTCTCTATGTCTATTGGATTTTAAAAATGTTGGATTGTTATAAGAACCAGAATTAACTGTAAATCTTAATTGAAGACACCTGTGATAACTGTTGTCAGTTATCCAGAGGTCTGTTTGTAACTAGGGGTCATCTGTAAGTCGGGTGTTCTTATGTAGTGGATCGCCTGTAGATGGTTTGTCTATTCAGTTCTTAGAGTGTAAATCTCTACATTTAATAAGACGTTATTGCTGAGAGCAGCCATTCTAGAGACAGATGTTGCTTCATAAGTAGTAGCATACAGTATAACATCCTTTGTGTGGACTGGAGCACAGCTATGTAGATGATTTTATAGTAAGGTGTCTGTTTTTTCTATCAAAAATTGGCCGTCATTTGAGGTTATCTTCTCCATGATGTCAGATTCCATGTTGGCTAATGCAGAAATACTAAATGATCTCATCAGTCCAGATGAACACCCTACAGTCTACCTGCAGATAATGTGGCTCTCGACAGCAATGCGGAAACCTAGCAGGAAATCATGTGACCACCCTGCCCTCCAACACCCCGTCCTCCATCTAAATTATTCACATCTGCATTAGGCTGAAATAAATTTACCTGCAATTAACGACAGACTGAGGCTCCGACATAAATGTGATGGTACAGCTCATCTGTACGGTCCTGCCATGAGACTGTGGGGAAGACATGGGAATTTGTGTTCTTGTTACAATGTATAAACCTTCATTTAAGTGAGTGGGCACAAGGCGAAAATAGATTTTAATCATACACAGTGCTGAAGACCACAGAGATCCTCCTGTCATCACTAGATTCAAGACTCAGGATGTATATACATATAGGAAAACATGTTTCATGTATATATATAGATAGATGCACATATATACAGCACAGTGGAACCTTGGACTACAAGTAACTTGGTCTGCAAGTGTTTAGCAAGACAAGATTGCAAATGCATTTTACAAAAATGTAAACATAGTTTACAAGCAAAAGTTTATAATACAGTACAAGCATTATGTGAGCCTTCCCAAATCCTCTACTGTACCGTACCTCACTCCTTACAAAACTGCATAACACAATATTGAAGAAGTAGAAGTTGTCCAGACATTATACTGCGCATGACTAAATATTTTTGGGATGTGGAACGATCTCTCTCCCTCATAACAAAGTCTGACAATGGCCTTTTGTTCCTTTCCTATCACTTCCAGTATTTATCAATCTGTAATACGACTATGACTTATACATATTTTATTGATAAAAAAAGTAATCTATAATATACACACAAAATCCCCTGGATTTAAATAATGCATTTTAGATTCTATTGTGCTATATAGGAGAATAGAGTATCTTATATACCCTTATGTGGAGTTCATATCCCCACTAATTGTATACAACATTTCAGGAAAATTGATTCTGAGGTTAATTACATTTTAATGTGTTATTTATCTGCCTCAGGATTTCACTATAAGGAGGAGATTTATCAGAAGTGTTTAGAGCATGACTGTTCTAGTTGTCCATGGCAACCAATCAGAGCTCAGCTTTGGTTTTCTTACAGGTTTTTGTAAAATTAAAGATGAGCTCTGATTTGGCCTTACTTAACTCTTTACTTCTGCTACATATGATCTTCACATTAAAGAATACTAAATAAACATTTTTCTAAGAAGAACCCCCCCCCCCAATCCAGACCAGATTTTCTGTTACCAGAGAGGAGGAACAAGTTTGTAGTCACAAAGTCTCATCCCCATATGAAGAACCAATACACTATAATACAATTGTGGGCCTGGTACAGGTTTTGTATATGCAATATATAAATATTTATACGATGCATATACTTGCCATCTTCTTTGAAAAGACAGCCCCTCTATAACAATAATGTGCTATGAAACTTCCCTGTGTAAGCCTCGGGGAGGGGGGGGACAATGCCCCCTCCAATAGTCATAGATCAGGCTGATTTTATTAGCATGTGGATTCTCCATGCAGTGTCTCACACACATGCTGACATAAGGTGTGAAAAGACATTGGGGTTTATTTACCATTAGGAGGCTCCTGGGGACAGTTCTATGTCTAGTTTTGGAGCTCTGCTTGCCATCAGATTCATTAAAGTGGCTGTGACCCTTTAATATATGGTCTGGGATTTTTTTTTTTTCAAAAAATTTCCAAAAAGTCTCAAAATCCATAAAAAGTCTCAGCATATAGACCAGTAGGGGACTGGAGTAAGTTTGAGACTTTTTATGAGACTTTTTGTCTCAAGTCATGAATCTGGCTTTGCACTAGCAGTAGTTCTATGTTTAGGCCAGATTAATGAAGAGGTGTATAGAGTCCTGTGAGACTTTTTAGCAGTTAAAAGTCTCAAAAACCATCAATGTGACTACTTTGAGACTTTTTACACCACAAAAAAACCCAGGAAAACCACTGATAAATAACCCCCATTGGGTCACATTCACATAAATCAGTGCAAACTGCAGTTTCTCTGTGTAGTGTGCAGAGGGCGTGAGATACAGGATTTCTGGCGGACATTCTTCATGAATCTGGCACCTCCTGCATGATAAATGAGTGCACCATATTTTTTTTGGTTCACCTTTAACATAGGGCTTGCGACATAATTCTGTTGGACACTGCATGATAAATGTGACGCACAGTTCAACTGGGCACCGGGACGCCCCTTTTAGTGCATACATTTGTGTTGCATTGTGTATAACCAAAAATGTGTCCTGGACACTTCTTAAATAGATGTGCACACTTATTTTTAGGAGTCAAGCTTTTCTTTGTAGCAGGTGACTGATTGCTGCAGTCAGTTTTGCCTGAGGCAAGAGACTCAACTCACCTCGCGGCTGGTGCACCCCTAGTATCATAATGCATCTTTGTATATTACGGATTCATTATATTTTATTGAGTTTTAGTGCATCTATTCCTTACATGGATACTTAGTTGTGTTCTCAGATCAGTCACACAAATATTTCAAGATTAGATGCTGAATTACCTGATAGTGTTATAGATAAGAGCACGGCTTCAAGGTCCTAAAGACTTCTCACCAGAATCCTGTAGTTTGCTACATTTCTGGCCTACATACAGTAAATTAGCTGGTAGATTACAGACATCCACACAGGGTCAGGCGAGATGAGGAGCTTGTGTGTCTTCACTTTAGATCTATGTTCCCACAAGCCTTAAGAGGCTGCGTGCTGTAAGGGCATTTCATTTAGAAAGATACAAAGAGAGAGCAGGCGCTGTAAGGCTGGCACCGTGCCAGGCAACCTCAAATGATCCCAGTAGAAGTTAAGCGACTAAAGCTTCCTCATCTGGATCCCGGTGCCACAAACAACAGACAGTCACAGTACACAAAGAAATGTCGCGAGTTCAGCGCTGCACTGATACCGTGCCAGGATGATACAAGGCGATCATGATCACAGCAATTGAAGTCACTTGCCAGGTGTTCTTCACTTCGGTAACAAGTTAATAGTGTTGAGGAGGTCAGATGATAACTTTGATCCCGTTCTCGTGAGGTTGTGTTCACACAGTTTTTATGAACAAAAATTGTAAAAGGGGTTAACACTAGAGATGAGCGAGTATACTCGTCCGAGTATACTGCTCGGTCGAGTATTAGCATACTCGGACCGGCTCGTTACTCGGACGAGTATCTCGCCGGCTCGAGATCGAGCAGTAAATTAATAAAATAAATTGAATAAAAGTATTTTTATTTTTAATTTTTAATTTAGGAGATGTTCGGAACATCTGGAATGTGAAGAATAGTGTTCTTTCAATGTGTTCTGCACTTAAATGGTCCTGTATTCACTGTTTTTAATGTTTTAATTCTATTCTTCACTTTGCAGCTGTGCGCGCGTATCTCCGAATCGGGAGACCCGCGCGCACACCTGCAATGTGAAGGATAGAATTAAAACATTAAAAACAGTGAACACAGGAGCATTTAAGTGCAGAACACATTGAAAGAACAATATTCTTCACATTCCAGATGTTCGTGCACATCTCCTAACTTAGCGGGAGACACGCGCGAACACCTGCAAAGTGAAGAATAGTGTTATTTCAATGTGTTCTTACAAGTAAAACATCTGCAAACATCTGGAATTTTTTTTTTGCACTGTTCTTTTACTGTTCAGTTTTATTAAAAAAATGCTCGGGTCTCCCATTGACTTCAATGGGGCTCGTTATTCGAGACGAGCACTCGAGCATCTGGAAAAGTTCGTCTCGAATAACGAGCACCCGAGCATTTTAGTGCTCGCTCATCTCTAGTTAACACATAAACACAAATGACTCCGAATTTTTAATCCACAATTAGCTTTAAAATGACCTTACATCCGTTAGGTGTTCTTCATATCCTGCATATGGATATCTGTACTGTATCCATATTCTTGTTTTTTCACATCTGAATGTCATCCGTTTTACTCTTTAAAAAAAAAATAATTCTGCTATGATCTGTATTTTTTCACATATGCTACCTATGTACTTTGATGATTCGTGTCTGAAAAATATATCTCTTGTGTGAAGAATCTGTTTTATAAATAATTCTAATACATTTTTATTTCTATAGCGCCATCAGTCTGCAGCACTTTACAAATCATGAGGGAACATGTACACAGAATACATTACAGAGCTATAATATGAAACAATAGGCATGAGACCCTGCTTAAGGGGTGACCATTTAAAGGGTAACACATTTTTAAACTTGAAAGTAGTATTGATGATTGGGTTGTTGCTGCTGAACATTTCAGGTTCGGGTCTCTAAGCGGACATCAAACCCTACCATTACTACCTGCAACCAGTGCTGACTTCTGGCTTTGCCATTTAAAGGGTTACAACTGCAATCGGTGCCAGCACCAATCGCGGCTGTTACTAGTAGAAGTGAGCACATCCCTAATGACAAGCCGTGTTCTCTTGTCTAGTCAGCTGCAAAAATTGTAGAAAATGCAGTTAATGCGCTGCTCAGTACAAGCAAAACAAATACTTTTTTTTCTGTTGCTATTTTATTATTGAATATTGAGCAGGCAGAGGCGTAACTTGAGGGGGTGCAGAGGTTGCGATTGTGCCAGGGGGCCCTTATGGTGTCACTTTCCCATATGAGAAGACTATTACTATAAACAATACATAATAGATAGGGGCCTGGCACAGACTTTGCACTGGGGCCCATCAGCTTCTAGTTACGCCACTGTGAGAAGGCATTGAAGGGTCAGGGCAGAGCTGGCATAGTGGACATGGACATTTGTCTCAAATGTTAGTTCTGATCAGAACTGACACTATGAGGCTGTCAAGAACCGTTTCAGGCTAGAAATAATCACTTGCATGTTCAGGATGTGGGAAGAAGTATGCTGTCCTGAAAAAGGAAACATACCTCCACTTATACATGACGCCTACTTGTATGGTACCTTACATATGATCCAAGACTATATGAGGGGAACTTATCATACACCTGCGCTCTGTATAATAGTGCTCACGCCCTCTCAATAGGCTTAGGTCTCTTAATGTATCTGGTGGGCAGCGCAGGCACCAGACAAAACTTCACCTGGCTTTTCAAAATTACTCAGGCAAGAACGCCCCATACCCACACCAATCCGCTGGCTGCCGCTTCCCTCTACATCCCCTCCGCTCCCATATGCCGTGGAGGTGCCGTACTCACTGTAAGAATCGCAAATTCTTGGACTGCGTAAGAATATATATGTGTATACATAAGTGGAGATAGATATATAGCAGGTAATACAAAATGTTAACAGTTTTAATTTTTACTTATTCTGTCAAATTTGTTTCATAATGTTTGGCTCCCATCTGACTTCTTCCTGCGCAACTTGATTGACATATTTCTCCCATCAACTAAATCTTCATTAACACATTACATTCTGTTGATTGTAGATGGGTGCATATTTGATTCTTCTTGTTTCTCTTTTTTAGAACCATCTGATGAAATTAAAGTGCGAAGTCACAGTACAGAACCTTTACCAAAGTTGGAAAACAAAGAGCGATCCGGTCACCACCTTTCATCACCATCCTCCAGAGAGTCATTTAAATCTCAGGAATGGGATGGAACTCCGGGTCCGACACATGTTTCCAGTAGACTTGGAAGATCATCTGTGAGCCCAACAATGTTAGCAGGAAACAACAGCTCAGGTACGAGAGTTTCATACACCAGTGTTGCCTTTTTATATATCAAATATTGGCAAATGTTCAGTGCTACTTATGAATGTGTATGGGTAAAGTGTCTCCTTCAAGTCTTGCTCCACGTTACATTTTGAAAAGACTTGTCACCTTTTCTAAAATTTCTAAATTAAAAAATACCAGCACTTTATCATAAATTAACAATTTCTAATTATTTTTGAATAAGTTTGCAACAGTGTTGAAGTCAACATATGTGCTGGAGTCTTCAAATTTAACATACTTTAACAAAAAGTAAATTAACTAAGCTTGAGTGAAATGCAAATGGTTCCCACTGTATTCAATAGAACCTTTTGGGCCATGTTGGGTGTCCATTATGTAATCCATCGGGAGCTATAATTTTGACCTATCCCACCTACTTCCAGAGGGAAGGTGTGGGCTTTATAGCAAAGTATAACAATTTCCATTGTCCCATGGTTGTATCTCTATAAGGTCTAGTTCTGTCAGCACCAGAGTGTCTGGTGTTGCATCTCACGGACCTAACAGCTATATGGGGCTGTCAAGCCATTGTTTGATTAGAATATTGCATTGATTTGAATTGCTTAAATAATTATTTATTTTTCAGAAATGAAAATAAGCTGCAAATTAGGTCGATCTGCTTCCACATCAGGTGTGCCTCCTCCTTCAGTTACTCCCCTCAGGCAAGCCAATGAGCAACTACACAGCCAGGTACCACCGTTACCCAATAGTGAATGACATCATGTGATTCAACATGCCAAATACTTTCCACTTCTGTGTCTGTCATCTGTTGCCGTCAGCTCTGTGTGTCTGTCTTCGTATGGTCCACTCTCTGTCTGCCATTAGTCAACAAAGTCATCCGGCGCTCTGTTTACGGAGGAGCTTTGTGTTTCTCTTTCCTATCGTTCTACGTTGATCCAGGTTTTCCTCATTGTGTAATTTTATTGTAACATTTTTCTATTTGAACTTTTACTTATATTCTTAATTTTCTACACTTTGTGCACATTTTTACTGTCGTAGTTTGATAAATTTCACAGCCTTGTTTATGTGTATAGATGACTGTCTTGTCTTTGGCGACGAATCCATTGTTAATAATTTGTACATGCATTTTAACATTCTTCCTTCTGTATTGTAAGATATGTGACCGTTTTTTGCATTTATAGTTATTTGGTCTTGGTGCATGTTTAGAATACAACCTGAAGTGTCACTGTCTATACACAATACTAATGCAGCCATTGTTCTCATCAAAATGGCAGCTACACGATTCCAGCCCTGTTACATATCAAATATACTAGAAGTAATACAATGGAAAATATTGTTGTATATTGTATATTAGATACTTCCCCCTTTGTTTGCCAGAGAGCTCTGGAAATCACCCTGGATTGCAGATCTCCCTGGCAGATGTGGGGGCTATACTGAGCCCATTCTATTGCCAAAAACATAAGAATTACATGTAAGTGTCTGTGCATGAAAATCCATATCTATATTATCTTGAAAAGATAAATAAAAGCTACATCAAAAGACTTTCTCACACTTGTGTTGTGCCGATATCTTTTAATGCATGTGTCTGTGTGTCACTACTGTCTTACTTTACCAAACTAACCATAAGAGTTAGTAGCTGGTAAATACTCTCATCAGATCTGTCGTTTTGTCCTTCACTGTCTACATGGTTCAGATACATCTGTCCAGAACATGCCAGTGACCCATAATTATGTAATTGACATAAGTTTGTTCAAGTCTTTATTCATAAATCATTTTTCAGTAGTAATGAGGCCAAAGAAACATCAGTTACTACTACATACGTCGAGTTATTTCTATGTCTTTTTTTTTGTAAAATTGGGTTATAGGCAATAGGACCACATTACCATTGCGATAAGGGATATATCGAGATTGCTTAGGCTACAGTGAATATAGCAAACTACAATTATCCACTGCACAAGTACACCCCCATCTTTAACCCCCCCCCCCCATTGACTAATGAAGATATGGTGGGAGCGAGTGTTGACGAGGATGGAGTAGTCTAAGCTGGCAACATTATTACACATACAGAAACAAGAATAAGTTAATAAGGGTAATACTTTAATGTTCCCGCAAATGGTTACACTTATAGTTACATTCTTTATGCTTGTCCCATAATATTTGGGTATGAATTCTATAAAGTCTAGAGACATTATAAGCAAGGGCTCCAAACACTGACATGGTCAAAATGTACAATGACAATATTATGGATTTTAACACAAAAAGACAGGATGTCCATATACAAAATAGTAATATCAAATCCTTTTTCAAAAAGTCAGTATAAAACCAATTAAAAGCACCGCATGTGCACTTAAAGGAAACCTACCATTTGATTTGATGCATTATGAAGCAAACATACATTGGGAATGCTGTAGCTACACTGATGCAGAAACATATCTTGGTTAATCCCTGAGTTGAGTGGTTTTACTGAAAAAACAATTATAAAATTCAGGACTTTGGAAAAGCTGGGTCAGGCTGGCTGCCTACATAAACACATTACACATGGAGCTTGCCATTACACATGGAGCTTAGTCATGAGTTAGTCAAGACATGACTAATCAACCTGAGCTGGATCACTCATACACAGCAGCTGGGGGATGGTGCAGCAATTGATTATTCGGCCTTCAGGCACAACCCAGGGATTACATCATCCTGTGAGCCAGTGAATAACCAATGTGCTAGGGGAAGCGCTGAACCAGGCATAGAAGCGACAGAGCTTCATTATCATGATTTTATAATTGTTTAATCAGCTAAACCACCCAGCACAGGGATTAAACAAGATATGTTTCTGCATCAGTGTAGCTACAGCATTCTCAAGGTATGTTTGCTTCATAATGCATCAAATAAATGGTAGATTTCCTTTAAAAAAAACCTACAACCCCCATTTCAAATACAGCAACACATACATGTATAAATAAGTAATACTATCCTGGGGAGATGCAAATAGGAGGTCAAAAATGTATATAGTCTATTACATATAAATATCATAAAGACTCTTATTATTGCATCAGCCCAGTGAAAATCAACATTAAATCTTAGTATGTATAGTATGTATAGTATAGTATAACACATATAAGAGTACCACAGTCTTGGTGCCTGGATCTATGAGTAAGTGTCCCTGGTTTATCATGATAGATTTGTATGTTAGAATTCCATTAAGAGTGCATCCTAAGGATAGAGCAATAAAGGGGTTGGCCATAAATAATAAAGTTTACCCGGGTAAGGACAATCACCCTATGGTCAACAATATTATACGTAGGAAAACTTACCCCGCTGCCTGTAAGAACCTCGGGACATGAGACCTGCAAGCAGCCACTTCCGTGACTTCCAGTGATCTCCCATTTCTTGCGACAATTCCAGCAGGTAAAGTGGCTATTCTTTCATTATTGTATACTTTCCCCTCCATGAACACCACACTCATGTCTCTGATTGGAAGGGCATGTGGAAGTCCTTGGCATCCCTCTAACCAGTCATATGGGAGTGGTGTGTAAACAGCAATGATAGCATGGCCACCTGACCAACCAGAAGGGTCCCCGGTCAAGGCATACCACTGGAAGGGGGACCAGTGGACCAGTGGCTCCTCCTGACGGAAGAGGAACCTTCACCAAGGAAAGTACAATATAAGTTTCCATATTACAAAACTGTACTGACCCTGGTAAACTTTATAATTGTGGTCAACCACTTTAATATCTTGATCCTAGAAAGCATTTTAAGTCTAAGTACACATGCAATTGAGCAACAGATTACTCCAAAAATCTACAGCAAAGCCATAAGAAAATCTTAAGGATTACTGAAGAAACCAAATACAAATGTATTATTTTGTCATTTGTCCTTAATTTGACATATCTCACACTAGCCTTACTAGTTCTACCATATGTTTGAAAAGACACTTTGCAGTTCCGTTCTGTGTTCCAGCAGATAACTGGTTCAAATAAGTTTTGTCAAGTAAAATGGACAGAAGTAATTTCTTTCTGCTCGATTTACATTCAATGGCTATTACAGAGAAGCTCTAAAACTGCTGCTTCCATTATCCCCAGCCAGTCAGCTGTCAATGATCTAATGATGGGCAGCATGATGGGTACGGTAGTTTTTCAGAATCTTGATGGCAGAAGCTCAGCTACACTACAGCTATAGGATGGAAGAGATGATGTACCTAGTTACATCTATTAATATGTAGTGTATTGCACACTATTGCTATAATTTAATTTATTGCTATATAAATTATCGGTGTGTAAAGTCCAGTCCCTTGCCATGTTGTTTGCCTTTACATACAATATCAAAGAATTCAAGAGCTGCTTTCTTATAAGATGTCCCTATGCAAAAGGTCCAGTTGTGGAATTTCTTCCCTTCTAGATAATCTAACTGTGTGTGGTATTATTGAAAGGTGTAAGCATTTAGAAAAGACAACATCTCAGCCATGAGTGGGATCCACAGGTTCAGAGGAGCACAGTGCATTCAACTGTGAACTCCACGGCGTAGCTGAGCATCTGCATAAAAGCCTTACATCAGCAAACACAATGCCACACCTTAGCTGGAGAAGTGTAACGCACAATGTCCATATTGGGCTATTGGAGATATGGTAACATGGTCTATGGAGTCATGAATCACCCTCTCTAGTGGACAGCCTGATGGATGAGTCTGGGCGTGGTAAATGCCCACAGGACTTTATCTGCCCAACAGAATTTTGCGCACTGTAAAGTGTGATAGAGGAGGGATATGGCAATGGGGTTGTTTGCCAGGAGCTGGACGAGGCCCCTTGGTTCCGTAACGCCATTTTTTGTAAATGTCATAACATCGTTATGCTTACAAGTAACTCTTATGGAAGACCCACAAATGCCCTTCAAAAATTGCTAAGAAAGCCTCTACTGAAGAGTCGAAGTTGTTTAAGCTGTGCATTTAGGACCAGTTCCTGTGGATTAAGAATGGGATGTTATAAACGGTTCTGTAGATGTAATATGTAGGTGTCTTTATATGTTTGTCCATATATTATATAATGTATCAGAGTGGCTACTTTATTTCCAGGAGAATTCATTTTCAATACAGAATCCTTCCATTTCCATCTTCATCAAAAAAATTGTATTGGAGGAATGTTAGGATGGATGACTCACAGAATTACGTATGTACCTCTGTAGGTCCATGAAGTACATACCTCTACAGGTCTATGAGCTATGCTCCTATAGAGGATCAAAATCACATGCCTCTACAGGCCAGGTCCACAAGTACTCTGCTCTACATGTCTATCAAGTACACTCCGATAGTAGAGGCTCAATCACACTCCCTTACAGGACAGGTCCAGAAGTACTTACCTCTACAGGTCCATTAAGTACACTCCAATAGAGGCTAAAAATCCCATGCCTCTACATGACAGGTCCATAAGTACTTACCTCTACAGGTCCATTAAGTACACTCCTATAGAGGCTCAAAATCACATGCCTCTAAAAGGACAGGTCAACAAGTACTGTCCTTTACGTGTCTATGAAGGACACTCCAATACAGGCTCAAATCACATGCCTCTACAGGACAGGTCCACGAGTAATCTCCTCTACCTGTCTATTAAGTACACTCCTATGGAACTCAAAATCACATACCTCTACAGACAGGTCTATAATACTTACCTCTACAGGTCCATTAAGAACACTCCTATAGAGCTCAAAATCACATGCCTCTACAGGACAGGTCCACAGTACTCTCCTCTACGTCTATGAGGTATGGACCTATAAAGGCTAAAAATCACATGCCTCTACAGGACGGGTCCACAAGTTACTCCTCCCTACAGGTCTATGAGGTATGGACCTATAAAGGCTAAAAATCACATGCCTCTACAGGACAGGTCCACAGTACTCCCTCTACAGGTCCATTAAGTACACTCGATTGAGGAAAAAATCACATGCCTCTACTGACGGTCCATAAGTACTCTCCTCTACAGTCTGAGGTATGCGCTTATAAAGGCTAAATCACACTCCTCTACAGGTCAATTAAGTATAACCCTCGGGGCTCAACCCACAAACCTCTCTGATACAGATTCATAAGTACAGAGTCCTTTAAGTAACATCTCTAAGGACTCATAAGTACATACCGCTACAGGTCCATTAGGAATACACCTCAAGGGACTAATAAGTACACACCACTACAGTTTAGTATACATCTCTAGGGTTCATATATACTCACCTCTATATGTCCATTAGGACATCTAGCTTAATGGATTCATAAGTACAAAGTTGCACTGAATCACTACAGAGCTATAAGTAATTAAAGGGATTATCATCAGCTTTTACCTACTAAATTACCAGCACCCTTAGGTTAGTTATAAATAATTTATAGAGTTCAATCTCATATGTTAGAAATCACCTATTGCCAAATAAATCTCTTGCAAAGCAATTGCACATGAGCATAGAAGAGTAATTTTTTTGCCTCTGAGAGGATTCATTTTGGAAGCTAGAAGGGGTGCATCACTACAGAAATCCCTATTTGACTCCATATCACTAACTATATGTATATCAAGAATGGTTGAATTTTGTGTTTTGAATTACAGCAGCATGCTCTTTCTCGAGGCACTAATTCCAAGTAGTCGTTAACTGAATTTAAAAGCATGGATCTAGGTGCAACCCAGCCCAAGATAGGAGTTCCTGAAGTAACACTCCAGTGCCAAAATCTAAATGTGACTCATTTTTCTTCTCGCCATTTGTATATGAACTTGAAGGTGATTTTTTTATAGGTTAACGAGAGTTAAAGATAAAAGAGGGAAATCCGAAAAGTACATTTCATACCCTACTTAAGGGGGCTATTATTTTAGTGGTGTAAAGGATGAGGACTTTACTGGTAATGGTTCCAAAGAATCTTGATGACATAGATAGTTCTTAATCCACAGACAGAGGGGCACATTTACATACAATGGGGCAGATTTACTTACCCGCCCATTGCGATCCAGCGGTGCCTTCTCTGCACAGGATTCGCGTCCTGCTGGATTTATGAAGGTAGTTCCTCCGCCGTCCACAAGGTGCGCTGGCTGCGCTGAAATCATCCAACGCGCCGGAATGCACGAGCTTGACCAGGCAAGGTAAGCGCGTGTCCAGCGACACTTTTTCGGTTTTTAAATCGGCGGTTTTTCCGAATACGTCGGGTTTTCGTTCGGCCCACGTCCCCCGATTCCGTCGCGCCATGCAGGCGCCGATGCGCCACAATCCCGGCAATTCAGGGACAATCGCCAAATCGGAAATATTCGGGTAACACGCGGGAAAACGCGAATCGGGCCCTTAGTAAATGACCCCCAATTTCACTCGAGTTCACTAATAGTGCATTGTCCATCTATAATGCTGTGTGCGGCGATTCACTAAGATTGTGCACCAGAAATCATGAATCTGGTGCTTCCAGCACTGTCCGATAGAGTTCACCATCTTTTTTGTGGTGCCCCTTAACATAGGGCGTGCGACACAATTTGAAAGTTAAATACGGCGCTCAGTCCGAATCAGTCGGATCGTCAGGCGGCACGACACCTAATTTGTGTCGCATGGAAGCCAGGGCAGCTGCGCCACAAAAGGGTCATGTGTCACACAATCCCAGCGCAGACACTTCTTAAATACCTGTGCAAGACATTTTAGCCATGAAGAACAGGAACTTCCGACTAAAGTGCAGCGCGACCCTTAGTAACTGTGCCCCAGAGACTCCAAGGGGGGCATTCAATATTGACTTTCAGACGGAAATGTTTTTTTACACTCACAAATAGTCTTTTTTTTGGCGTACAATCTGTGTGCCAGGTTGGAAACCAATACTTTTCCTACGCCTCTAGTTTTCCCACGACTTTTTTGGCGCACACTAAGAGCTGCAAAAAGCGCTCTACGGAGTTTCATTTCACCAACATGATATAGAACAGGCTCAACCTTTGGGTCCAGTGCCCACTTCATTAACCCCTGGTCCCAATCTACCATCCCAGTAAAAATTAAAGCAGGAAACCGTGCGCCAAAGACATGGACCCTCCATTAAAATTGATAAATTCCCCACGTAGTTCTTTAGACACATAAGCCAAGATAATATATCAAGTACATCTTTATTATTCAACACAATTATTTCTAACACTATATTTTTTCATCAGATGTGGAAAGCAGTGAATAGTATATACATGGGTATAGGTCCTAGCGCGGAGGATCCCAGAAGTGCAATGGGACCACTGAGTTCTCCTTATTCTACAGTATCGCATGAAATGGCAGCAGATAATCCTTTTATCTTTACTAAAAAAAAAACCAGCATTGAGTAACATATGAATGGGAAATATCAGGCACATAAGGGTGCTTTATAGGGGGGTTACATGGAGTGTTACACCTGGATGCCCAAATAGCACAGCCAACAACAAAAGCATCCTTAGGAACAATGCATTACTGTAGCTGTATTCATACCTTTGATGTAACCAATTTTTCTCTTCAGATGTAATGCATCCAGGTCCACAAGTACTCTGCTCTACATGTCTATCAAGTACACTCCGATAGAGGCTCAAAATCACACTCCTCTACAGGACAGGTCCAGAAGTACTTACCTCTACAGGTCCATTAAGTACACTCCAATAGAGGCTAAAAATCCCATGCCTCTACATGACAGGTCCATAAGTACTGTCCTTTACGTGTCTATGAAGGACACTCCAATACAGGCTCAAAATCACATGCCTCTACAGGATAGGTCCACGAGTAATCTCCTCTACCTGTCTATTAAGTACACTCCTATGGAGACTCAAAATCACATACCTCTACAGGACAGGTCCATAAGTACTTACCTCTACAGGTCCATTAAGAACACTCCGATAGAGGCTCAAAATCACATGCCTCTACAGGCCAGGTCCACAAGTACTCTGCTCTACATGTCTATCAAGTACACTCCGATAGAGGCTCAAAATCACACTCCTCTACAGGACAGGTCCAGAAGTACTTACCTCTACAGGTCCATTAAGTACACTCCGATAGAGTCTCACATCCCATGCCTCTACATGACAGGTCCATAAGTACTTACCTCTACAGGTCCATTAAGTACACTCCTATAGAGGCTCAAAATCACATGCCTCTAAAAGGACAGGTCAACAAGTACTGTCCTTTACGTGTCTATGAAGGACACTCCGATACAGGCTCAAAATCACATGCCTCTACAGGATAGGTCCACGAGTAATCTCCTCTACCTGTCTATTAAGTACATCTCTATGGGAGACTCAAAATACAATACCTCTACAGGAAAGGTCCATAAGTACTTACCTCTACAGGTCCATTAGAACACTCCGATAGAGGCTCAAAATCACATGCCTCTACAGGAGGTCCACAAGTACTCTGCTCTACATGTGCTATCAAGTACACTCGATAGAGGCTCAAAATCACACTCCTTAAAGGACAGGTCCAGAGTACTTACCTCTACAGGTCATTAAGTACACTCCGATAGAGGCTCAAAATCCCATGCCTTCTACATGACAGGTCATAAGTACTTACCTCTACAGGTCCATTAAGTACACTCCGATAGAGGCTCAAATCACATGCCTCTAAAAGGACAGGTCAACAAGTACTGTCCTTTACGTGTCTATGAAGGACACTCCGATACAGGCTCAAAATCCCATGCCTCTACATGACAGGTCCATAAGTACTTACCTCTACAGGTCCATTAAGTACACTCCTATAGAGGCTCAAAATCACATGCCTCTAAAAGGACAGTCAACAAGTACTGTCCTTTACGTGTCTATGAAGGACACTCCGATACAGGCTCAAAATCACATGCCTCTACAGGACAGGTCCACGAGTAATCTCCTCTACCTGTCTATTAAGTACACTCCTATGGAGACTCAAAATCACATACCTCTACATGACAGGTCTATAAGTACTTACCTCTACAGGTCCATTAAGAACACTCCTATAGAGGCTCAAAATCACATGCCTCTACAGGACAGGTCCACAAGTACTCTCCTCTACAGGTCTATGAGGTATGGACCTATAAAGGCTAAAAATCACATGCCTCTACAGGACGGGTCCACAAGTACTCTCCTCTACAGGTCTATGAGGTATGGACCTATAAAGGCTAAAAATCACATGCCTCTACAGGACAGGTCCACAAGTACTCTCCTCTACAGGTCCATTAAGTACACTCCGATTGAGGAAAAAATCACATGCCTCTACATGACAGGTCCATAAGTACTCTCCTCTACAAGTCTATGAGGTATGCGCTTATAAAGGCTAAAAATCACACTCCTCTACAGGTCAATTAAGTATAACCCTCTAGGGGCTCAAACCACAAACCTCTCTGATACAGATTCATAAGTACAGAAGTCCTTTAAGTACACATCTCTAAGGACTCATAAGTACATACCGCTACAGGTCCATTAGGAATACACCTCAAGGGACTAATAAGTACACACCACTACAGGTTTAGTATACATCTCTAGGGGTTCATATATACTCACCTCTATATGTCCATTAGGACATCTAGCTTAATGGATTCATAAGTACAAAGTTGCACTGAATCACTACAGAGCTATAAGTAATTAAAGGGAATTTATCATCAGCTTTTACCTTACTAAATTACCAGCACCCTTAGGTAGGTTATAAATATCATTTATAGAGTTCAATCTCATATGTTAGAAATCACCTATTTGCCAATAAAAATCTCTTGCAAAGCAATTTGCACATGAGCATAGAAGAGTAATTTTTTTGCCTCTGAGATGAGTCAATTTTGGAAGCTAGAAGGGGTGCATCACTACAGAAATCCCTATTTTGGACTCCATATCACTTAAAACCATGTTTGATTTCACACTAAAGATAATAATCTCTCAAATCTTTTGAAATATACAGCAGCATTGAATCTTTATCCGAGGCACTAATTTCCAAGTATGTCGTTAACTGGAATTTAAAAGCATGGATCTAGGTGCAACCCAGCCCAAGATAGGAGTTCCTGAAGTAACACTCCAGTGCCAAAATCTAAATGTGACTCATTTCTTCTCTGCTCATTTGTATATGAACTTGAAGGTGATTTTTTTATAGGTTAACAGGAGAGTTAAAGATAAAAGAGGGAAATCCGAAAAGTACATTTCATACCCTACTTAAGGGGGCTATTAGTTTAGTGGTGTAAAGGATGAGGACTTTACTGGTAAATGGCTCCAAAGAATCTTGATGACATAGATAAGTTCTTAAATCCACAGACAGAGGGGCACATTTACATACAATGGGGCAGATTTACTTACCCGGCCCATTGGCGATCCAGCGGTGCCTTCTCTGCACAGGATTCGCGTCCGTCTGGGATTTATGAAAGTAGTTCCTCCGCCGTCCACAAGGTGGCGATGCTGCGCTGAAAATCATCTCAACGCGCCGGAATGCACCGAGCTTGACCAGGCGAAGGTAAGCGCGTGTCCAGCGACACTTTTTCGGTTTTTAAATGCGGCGGTTTTTCCGAATACGTCGGGTTTTCGTTCGGCCACGTCCCCCGATTTCCGTCGCGCGCATGCAGGCGCCGATGCGCCACAATCCCGGGGCAATTCAGGGACAATCGGCGCAAATCGGAAATATTCGGGTAACACGTCGGGAAAACGCGAATCGGGCCCTTAGTAAATGACCCCCAATTTCACTCGAGTTCACTAATAGTGCATTGTCCATCTATAATGCTGTGTGCGGCGATTCACTAAGATTGTGCACCAGAAATCATGAATCTGGTGCTTCCCAGCACTGGTCCGATAGAGTTCACCATCTTTTTTGTGGTGCACCTTTAACATAGGGCGTGCGACACAATTTGAAAGTTAAATACGGCACTCAGTCCGAATCAGTCGGATCGTCAGGCGGCACGACACCTAATTTGTGTCGCATGGAAGCCAGGGCAGCTGCGCCACAAAAGGGTCATGTGTCACACAATCCCAGCGCAGACACTTCTTAAATACCTGTGCAAGACATTTTAGCCATGAAGAACAGGAACAGTCCGACTAAAGTGCAGCGCGACCCTTAGTAACTGTGCCCCAGAGACTCCAAGGGGGGCATTCAATATTGACTTTCAGACGGAAATGTTTTTTACACTCACAAATTAGTCTTTTTTTGGCGTACAATCTGTGTGCCAGGTTGGAAACCAATACTTTTCCTACGCCTCTAGTTTTCCCACGACTTTTTTGGCGCACACTAAGAGCTGCAAAAAGCTGCTCTACGGAGTTCTATTTCACCAACATGAATATGGAGACAGGTCTAACCCTTTTGGGTCCAGTGCCACTTCATTAACCCCTTGTGCCACAATCTACCATCCCAGTAAAAATTAAAGCAGGAACCGTGCGCCAAAGACATGGACCCTCCATTAAAATTGATAAATTCCCCACGTAGTTCTTTAGACACATAAGCCAAGATAATATATCAAGTACATCTTTATTATTCAACACTAATTATTTCTAACACTATTAGTTTTCATCAGATGTGGAAAGCTGAGTGAATAGTATATACATGGGTATATGTCCTAGCCGCGGAGGATCCCAGAAGTGCAATGGGGACCACTGAGTTCTCCTTATTCTACAGTATCGCATGATAATGGCAGCAGATAAATCCTTTTGATCTTTTACTAAAAAAAAACAGCATTGAGTACATATGAATGGGAAATATCAGGCACATAAAGGGTGCTTATAGGGGGGTTACATGGAGTGTTACACCTGGATGCCCAAATAGCACAGCCAACAACAAAAGCATCCTTAGGAACAGATGCCATTACTGTAGCTGTATTCATAGCCTTTGATGTAACCAATTTTTCTCTTCAGATGTAAGTGCATCTATGGATTGTAAGCAGTTTCATCTCACATTCTCCCACTGGGAGGGTATTCCGGTAAACAGGTGACACATACTTCAGTCAATGAATCTTCTTCTCGATATGGACAGTATGGGTCATCTCTAGTACTAGAATCTGCACAATTCTCATTTTATATCACTCAGATGTGAAGGCCATTACTTAAGACTAGTGAAAAGGGAGCATGGCTTCATGACCTTGTAACAGTATAACCTAAGATGGATATACAAGTGCCTATAATATACACTCTCTATTAGTATTAGTAGAGCTGGAGGCTGTCACTTTGCTACAATTTATACAATGTCCTTTTCTAAAAATGAGACTAGATTGTCATCTTGTGGCCATAATTGTAACTGCAGTGAACATGAACCACTATAGCCACTGAAAACCTATAGAGACATTATGGAAATTCATTCTTCTTATTTGCTACTTTAATTATATACAGTGCCACCATTAGCCCCCCTGCTATGCATTGTATAAATATTCACAGAATGTGCCCTCAGGTTTAATTTGTATATTAATTGTAAGAAGAATTGGTTTAATTCACCATTACCCTGTCTACACTGGGGGAACAGGTTTTATGGGCACTTTGGCCAATCATATAGAGAACTATTTATCTGTCAGCCATACATTCCACTTTTCTGCCCTTTACAGATAATACAGTGAACATTGAGTATTAAGTAATGTCAAAAGTTTTGATTAGTGAGATCCAAGTGCTGAGATTGAATCTAGTAAAAGCTCCTTGGTCTCAATACATATAACACTTGTGCCTTTTATGCAATTGATAAAAATGCAATTTTGATAGAAATCAAAAGTTTATGTCATGCCACTACATTATTTAACACCTAAAGTTAGTTTTCACTATCCAAGTTGAATTTCGTCTAGAACGATGGACAGCAGCTCACTTTAGTCTCAGTTCACATAGAAGCTCTATGGAAAGACAATTGGGAGTGATGAGTCACAGCATTAAGGTCTTCAATGGGACCTGTAATGCTACATTAAAAGGGGTCGTTTATAGCCATATAGGCTTTATCTAACTGTTCTCCTGTCTACAGTCTAAAACTGCACTTCAAAGGGGTTGTCCACTTTACCTCTTGTTTTTCAATGTGTGTGTAAGTGTGGGTGGCAGGACATTAGGTAATTTACCAATATACATCCATCAAAGGGTTTTAACTGCTTTCTTTATATGTAGAGTGAAGCCTCCTGTCTTTTACCATCAAGGTCCTGGTAGGGTGATTGTTCATGAACAGTTAGAGATCACATGACCCTCCACCTGCAGACATTTTATGGTCAGGAATCTCTGGCTGATGAGGTAAAAGACAGGAGGCTTCGCTTTACATATCAAGAAAGAGGAGCAGAACCGCTAATAGATTGATATTCATAAATTACCTAACATCCTGCCCACCCTAAACTTACCTGGCCAACCCCTTAAATTGCTCATATAGACTGTAGAAAGGAGAACAACTAGAAAAAGACTAAATGACTGGAAACATTTACTAAAAGAGGTACAAATTGCAGTGGGTTTTCCTGTGTATAATTCAGGGTGCGCCAGATTCATGAAGAATGAATCAGAAATCTGGTGCTACCCAGCACTGCCCTGACAATGTTCACTAACTTTTTTTCGTGTGCACCTGTAACATAGGGTTTGCAACACACTTTTGTCTGACTTTACATAATAAATCTGGCGCACAGTCAAACTGAGTTCCGGAACGCTCCTTGATTTGTGTCGTATGCTGCCTGTTGCAGCTGCGCCACAAAATGGTTGCGTGCAACACAAAATTATCGCAGACACTTCTTAAATACCCATGCAAGCAGTTTGCACTAGAAAGAATGTGCAAAATCCGACAGAAAACTGGGGCAAGAGCCTAAGTAAATGTGCCCCAATGTTACTCTCCAATGGACTAGTCATGTCTGAAAAGCTGATTAAAGGATAAGTACACTTTAAATAGAAATATAGAGTTTCCCAGTGTTTCCTTTGCTTTTGAGTTTCAGTATTAAACAATATTTTATGTGACTCTGTTTGACAGATAGCACCTATGCAGTGGCTTTATGGTGACCACACAATGATGGAGATGATTGAGAAAAAACGTACTCTGTGCCAAGAGATTAAAGCAAGACAAAAAACGGAGAAGGGACTTTGTAAGCAAGAAAGTATGCCTATCCTGCCCAGCTGGAAGAGGAGCAATGGTTCAAAGAAGTACAGCCCTCCGCCCTATTCCAAACAGCAAACTGTCTTCTGGGACACAGCTATATGACACAGGCGCAGCCAAAAGATTTCTTCACATGATAAAAAGGTTTGAATTGCACAGGTAGTAATGTTCGCCTAGAACAGCAGATGCATTCCAAGTGTAGGGGACATCCAAGTACTTGATGCCCATGTTCGTCTTTTGCAAATCAAAGAAGATTGATCTACCTATTTCATGACGCAGATATTTATGGAGATTTTTTTTAAGGATGAATACAATAATATTTAATGTAAATAACGAATCAGTTTATGATGAAAAGGCAAATACATTGTTAGAAAACAAATATGAAAATTTACAACTAATTTTGATATTTTGTGTAACGTACTGACTGTACTGTTGGTTTATTACTTATTTTATGTAATATTTTATTGTTGCTTTGGGATTTTTACTAAGGCATGCATTTTCTTTAACTAAGATGTTTATATTCGCCACTATAATTCGATTTATTTGTTACAGAACGAGAAGTGGACCAGAGGATGAAATATCCACTCGTGTGTAGATTCCCCACGTTATATTTTCAAGGTCACTATTAGTGAAAGATAATCTTAAAGGGCAAGCTACCTATATAATGTCACTTTGTGTTTTTCTCAGTCAAGTTCATGTTTTTATCTGGTGTGTGCTAACACTCCTAACATTCAGTGTCATTTGTCTGTGCTTTGCTAATACCAATAGCCACAACTTCACCCTTTACCCAGCAGTGCTAGGGATGATGACTTCATTATAATCCTTGATTGTTGGATAAAATGTTGTAGTTTACATCTATATATAATCTACATAAAAGTACAATAACTTTGCAAATATTTGGTATACATACTGTGTCTTTATATTCTGACAGATGTCGTAATTTGGACAAAGTACCCTACGCTATTTTGACTGTTTAGAAAAAAAATTCGAAATGGTACAGCATCATATCACAGGAGCTTAGATTTTTTAGGATAAATGTCCTCAACTGTAATTGTGATAAGCAGAACTATAAATTCAGCTCCATACTGTAGTCAATTCTGTAATTTGGGGTTATTGATATTAGTAAATTCATTTAGAGAATGACATATTTTTTTTGTGTAGATTATATCTAGGTGTAAAGATAAACCTGCTCTGTAATGTATTGAGCCAGAGACTGACATATAGCATGCACAACCTGTTCAAATACACAAGAGGCAATGCAGCTCGAGGGACTGACTCTAACCCTAAGGACGCTCTCATACATGCATCTCACCAGGGGTGTTCCTAGGAACTACTTTACTGTTACAGTGTTTTCTAATTAATCCACTCATCACTACTAGGTTTGAGCAGACCTAAGCCGCTATGTTCAGGTCTGTGCCGGACTTCAGTCGGCATTTGGGCTCACCCTAAACAGTGCCAGCACCAATCCAGGTGTTATCAGTGAGTGTTCATGTTCAGGTTTGGGTACCTGAACCGTTATGCTCAGGGGCGTAACGTGAGGGGGCACCCGAGCCCAAGAGGCTTAGGGGGCCCTTATGGTGTCACTTTCCCATATGAGAAGACTATTACTATACACCATACATTATAGTTGGGGGCCTGGCACAAACTTTGCACTGGGGCCCATCAGCTTCTAGTTACCCCACTGGTTATGCTCATCACTAATCAATACTAATTCAAAAATTGTTACTTGTTAATACAGTAAATGCTTTATTTAATGTTATAAATGGGATGTCCTCATTCATATTCCATATTTCCCTTTCAGAGCAGATGGAGATGCTGCCTAATATTGATTCTGGATATATGAGTATACTGATGGCAGGGGGCCCATATGCTGCACTTGCACAGGCCCCTCAGTCGCCTGTGTCTGTCCCTGGTATAAAAAGTAAATACAGCAAGTTGGATCCAGTTCATTACAGCAGGAGACCCTTCACTGTGAATACATTTAGCACTCCACAGTAAAAGGGTGTGATGCACCTAACAATGCAATGCCGTCTATGGAGATGTGCACAGAACCAGTATGGATCCAAAGTTCTATCTCTATTTTGAGTTTTTCCCTATTGTATGTGATGATTTGTTTTTATGGCCAGTACCTTGCCCAATAATACTTAATACTTTGCCCATCGATTGCCAGAGAATCTATTAAGTGCAACTTTTACAATCATGCTGATATAGACATACTAAGAATATTACAAAACCTTATGACTATATCTTTCATAAAGAGCGTTACGCCTGCCTACAGGTTGTGTTTGATATTGCAATTCAACACCGTTCACTTTAATGGAACTGATTTGCAATACTGAAGGCAAGTTCTGAATAAAGGGTATAAGATAGGATATAAGGGTGTAAGAATAATTCTGTACATGTGTCTGTACCTCATTTTCCAAAACCTGTTTCATGAAAGTGAATGTGCAATATAAGCAGATTAGATTGTTCCTCAGTTTTATAAAGCACTTACATTGTGTGGGAGAGATTTATCAGAAGTGTCTGAGAGCAGAACTGCTCTAGTTGGCCATTGCAACCAATTAAATCTCAGCTTTCATTTTCCCACAGCTGTTTATAAAATTACAGACGATCTCTGATTGGTTTCCATGAACAACTAGAACCGTTTTACCTCAGACACTTCTGATAAATCTCCTCTTATGTGGGTTATTATTTATTAATAGAACCCCCTGTGTAACCCACTTGCTTCGGATATGGTCTCTTGGCTCTAGAAATGTCTTAGTAGAAGTATGGAACAGAGATAAAGCTTCACCTCTGCACGCCAAATGGATACATTGTTACTTTTCTTTTATTTCAATTTCCTTTTATTCTTATGTTTCACAAAGTAATAACTTACTCTATTAACTAAAACCATACAAAGTAAGGACTCATACAAGGACTGGAAGAACTTCTCGTCTGCCACCGGACTGCAGCGCCTGCACTCTATTAACTATTACACTGCTGTTGTTGCAGTCCGGCAGACTAGTAGTTCTTCCATTATATTTTGATATACAGTAATGCAAGGACTTCCATCCTTTGTACTATGTGCAGTCCATGGAGCCAGGTTGACATACGGATCGTATTAACAGACTCCACACTTTTGTGTGCATGAGCCCTAAGGCTAAGTTCGTACCACTTCTTTTGAATATGGCTGAAAAGCTTCCAGCGTATATATATTCTAAGTATACATAGAAATATATTGTCAGAGCCTTCCTTTTTAACTTCTATCTACACACAGGATAAAAAGATACAGCAAGCTATGCCTCTCTATCCTGCTACCTACTGCTGAGCAACATACACTATATTACTATATGTATACATACACTATATACTAATGGGGGCAATGGGGACAGATTGCATCCACATCCATATCTGGCCTTTAATTTAAGAAGATCACCAGTGACCTTGTGGATACATTGCATACATTGTCAGCAACCAATTTAAACGGAACCTGTAAGGTGTTTTTTCCACCATGACCCCATCTTGTACAACATGGTCATGATTTTCCATATTTTTGCTCACCAGCTTTCTCTCACTGAAAAGCCAATTTACACACTTTAAAAAATGTAATTGGCATATGCTAATTTACCTCTACTAGTCAGGGGGCAGGGGGAACATTCATTTAGTCATGTAGCCATTGCACTAATTTGTGCAAGATTTGGCTGTATGTTAACATATTTGAGTCATGTCACAGTGAGCTTCTACCCTTCCCATGGTTACTTTGCATTCTTAGGTTGCAGTTGCAAAAGATTGGTTATAGCCATCATTGGATAGATCCTCACCTTATACTGCACATGTTGGGGGTCAGTATAAGGCTATGTTCAGAACTCATTTTACCTATAAGCTGTTTAGATACATCAGAAACACTCCCAAGATACCCTTACAATGGAGGGTTAGGATAAATGCACATCCTGTCATCCTGTTCCTCCTCTTCTATTTCACAGCAGGAGAAGTGAACATGATGTTCAGGATGTTTCCCCAGGTGATGTCACTGTCCTTTATATAGACAGCAGGGGCGTAACTTGAGGGGGTGGTTGTGGTCGCACCCGGGCCCAAGCGATTTGGGGGGCCCTTGTGGTGTCACTTTCCCATAGGAGTAGACTATTAACCATACATTATAGTCAGGGGACTGGCACAGACTTTGCACAGGGGCCCATTAGCTTCCCGTTACACCACTTATAGACAGTGAAATCACTGGGGAAGTCCCTGAGTGTACGTTCAGCAGAGCCCTTGAATGGATGCAATACTTTGCAACCATCCCCCATATGCTCGAAATAACCACTATTGAGAGTATACTTCGCTCAGCAGGAGGAAGGAGAAATATTCGATGCATCTTTCTATGCTGTGTTTCCCACAGGATGCCCCCCACCTGCCAGTATATGTCTATGGATGCGATCAGTGAAGGAATGTAGCCCAAGGTAAAAAAATAAAGGTTCCCTTCAAGAAGGATATGCATCATGTATATTAACTGTCTGGGATTTTATCAAGACACAGACAAAAGGCTCCTCCAGACAAACCTATTATGGCTCTCATATATTTTGTTGGGGCAACTTTTTCTTCGTATGTCTCTGATTACATAAGTTTAAGTCAATATACAGCACATATAGCAGTATATACACATGGCAGCATACATGTCCTAAGAGTACCTACCTAGCTAACTGCATAGAAGCCTTACACAATCCAGTCTGTAATGTATACAATATGGACCTTCAGCCGTAAGGGCCATAGAACAATAGATTCCTATTCTTTACCTCCTCACTGCTGATGACCGACAAATTATCAGCTGCTTTCACTCAACTAAGATCTTTCATTTATTGGGTCTCTGGACTGGGAATTAGTCAATAGAAATGACTTTTTTAAATTTGAAACTAAAATTATACCCCAATAACTTTTTTTATTCCAGTTTAGTAGAGGTTTATTCTCCTGTAGAGAGTACAGTGCACATGTAAATGGAGAAATAGACATTTTCCTATAATCTGCAAGTACAGGGAAAGGTACAAGGTATTGAATGCTTATTTTTTTAAATATATGTTTGATAGTAAATCTATTTTACAACTTCTTTGAAATGTACATTTTTTTGTAGTTTCGTATAAATATATTAACAAGATGTTGGTGTTTTTAAAGAGGATTGTTTTAGACTACAGTATTTCAGATACTCTTCTGATTATAGGGAAGATAAATTCTATACAGATGTCTCCTTCTTTATCTGTTTCCCCGGCTGGGTAGTTCTGATGTCTCACCAGATTCATCAGAATTCTCAAAAAAAAATCCTGAAAAATCATCAGATTTCTGCCCTTTTAGTCCCCATGTGTGGCCTGCCGCCTGACACATTTTTCCTTAGCATATTGTGATATTCTATTGTTTTGTTTTCTTCTTTATGAGAAAATTGAGCTTTTCATAAAATTCACTCTGAGATCTGACATTTGCAAGGCTCTGTAGATTGACATCTTCTAAGGCAGTGATGGCGAACCTTTTAGCGGCCGAGTGCCCAAACTGTAACCCAAACCACCTTTTATTTATCGCAAGGTGCCACCAAAAATTAAAGAAGTATAGATACAGGCGGTCCCCTACTTGTACCTGTTTTTCAACAACTTTCAATCATATTGGCCTCCCGAGGACAGCAACACAGTAGAAAGATGGAAAATGTGCATTATTCTAGCTTCTTTCCAGTGTCCCTCTGCACACAGAGAATCGTGGGGCCAGCAGGAGGTCCTCCAAAGATAATTTGGCACAGTCTACTCATTCTCCCTCTTCCTACAGTCCCAAGTAGCGAAGTAAGTATCACTTTAAGATTCTTTGAGTCCTGTCTGGTATGCTGGAGCGATGGCCCGGGTGCCCACAGAAAGGGCTCAGAGTGCCGCCACTGGCACCTGTGCCATAGGTTCGCCACCACTGTTCTAAGGTATTTGGAGATACCCATATGACGCAAATTCTGTCATCTGAAAGAAACAGGGTAGTAAAGACAGCATTGTTTGGTACCTTCATTGCTAATACCGTAATCTTCTTAAAATGAAAGGACATCATAGTTGCAGTGCTTTCCCCCAAAGATATTATCGGAGGTAATGGAGGTGTGTGGCTTCCTTCTGTCAGAAATAAGCAGTGATACAATGTTAACTTTTTCTTTTATTTGTGTATCAATCAATCACAGTAGTGTCAGATTGGCCTCCGGTTGGATGATAATAGGGTCTATTTCCTGGGCACCCAGAATAAAGTCATCTGGCAAGCCCAATGACCTCCAGTCTGACACTGACACAACCAAAGCAATTCCACTAACACATTCCAGCATTTCTGAAGGTTTGATCGTTGCAAAGCTTTAAGCCATCTACTTTTAGCTTCTTGGTCCATGCACCTGGACTTTTTGTTTGCTCCTTCGATTTTTAAGGTTGCATTGTAAAGATGTGTTACAGGGGGTCCTGATCCCACCACTATGTTATACTGCTGGTGGGGTTTAGTTTTCTTTCTAATGCTACTGTCAGGATCCACTGAAATCATGTAAGGGTGAGGATTAGGGGTTGTAGTCGTATGTGTCGTCTTGTGTCTATTGCTAGAAAAAAGACCCTTATCAAAAATCCCAAAATATAGAACGAGAGCACTTTAATGTATTCCTACAATAACTATATATTCTAATATGTAGACTAGATTTCAATGTACAACACTGGGATGGATACAGTGCAAACATAAGCAATATTAGCAATGTCTCAGCAAAGAAATATTGTTTTCATCTCTTATTATAATTCTGTTTGTTAAAGAAATGTAATATCACGCAATGTTATAAGTAGCCATTAATAATAATAATATTCATAATCATAAAAATAATGATATATTGTTGCCATTCAAATCTATAACAGAGGGTATTGAGAATCACAGCATGGGCTTGGTGCTTTTATTAGCCATCTATAGGAGAAGATGTAGCACTTTTAGAAGAGGAAAAGATTTGCTGTGAAAAAAAGACTTAACACCTTAACGGACATCTACCGTCAGGTTTAGTGGTTGACGGTCCACATTGCCACGCTCGTTACCAGAAATAGATGATGACATGTTTTTTCTCAGTAACGAGAAATCACCTTTATACAAATATGTAAACAAGTCTGTAACGCTGCGGGTGATGTCATTGACCGCCTTTTGGCTCCGCCATCTTGTAAAATATTTACGCCCCCCAGTCACTCAATATTAATAATAATAATAATTCTTTATTTATATAGCGCACACAGATTACGCAGCGCTCTACAGGCATGTCAAATTGGTCCCTGTCCCCATGGGGCTCACAATCTAAACAACCTAACAGTATGTTTTTTGAAGTGTGGGAGGAAACCGGAGTACCCGGAGGAAACCCACGCAAACACGGAGAGAACATACAAACTCTTTGCAGATGTTGACCTGGGTGGGATTCGAACCCAGGACCCCAGTGCTGCAAGGCAGATGTGCTACTCACTCAGCCACCGTGCACACTGCTTGTCCCACCCCTTAAAGGGGTATTCTCGTCTGGGCATTCACATTCAGTTTGATAAATCTTCCATATATAAACATTTCTTCAATTAGATGTTATTAAAAAAAATGTTCCTGTGTGAAGATAATTTCTCATAAATGTAGTCATTTTGTCCCTTAGAAACAAGACTTACTCCTCAGATACGGCCACCTCTGCGGAAGAGATTGCGCAAAGACACAAAGGGTGTTTGTATATGAAATGTCCGGGAGTTACTGCATGTCCCACAGCCGTCCTGATGGTAATGAACGCTGAAGCCACGAGGTCAGGCAGGACTCAATAGCACATGTCTGGCCACCGCTGCCAGAGTGTGACGTGGTCGTATCCGAGGAAGCTATCTGGTTTCTAAGGGACAACATGGCTACATTTATGAGAAATTATCTTCACACAGGAACATTTTTTTTAATAACATCCAATTGAAGAAATGTTTATATATGGAAGATTAGTGAAACTGAATGTGAATGTCCAGACGAGAATACCCCTTTAAGTATAGACAGCCATCAACACCACCCGGCTGTCTGTAGGTCTGCGCCAGAACACGTTCCTTGCCGCACTAGTAACCAGTCGAAAGTGTTCTCGCTACTTAAGTCCCCAATTTGATTACAGGCTAGACAAGCCACACAAATACCACTGTAAAGGGTATTCCAAAATTAGGCATGCCTTCAAATGTTTGATCTTGAATCCATCTACAAAATGAAGGTTACAAAATTGTTGTTCGTCCTAGTGACATGACCACAGCAAACTGACAGTGACTTTTAATAAACTTTTTATTTGTTTTATAAAAATATCAAAGGCAAATGTCTTTTTTGACATTGACACTACATTCTTTTGTATGTTCACCCACTGGATGTATATGACTGTACACTTCCACAACCTTAAAGGGGGTTTCCAGATTAGTGATATTGAGGATCTATCCATAGGATAGGTTATGAATACTAGATCAATGGAAGTCCTCCACCGATCAGTTGATTTCAAGAACTGCAGCTGATCCCTTATACACCTGGATTTTTCAGGACCTGAAACTACACAGGGAGTGTAGCTGGACTTTTGGCTCCGTTCTTTCTTTTGATCCTTACAGACTGCTAGAATATCATGTGTCGGACCCCCATTGGTCTGAATAGGTCATTAATATCACTGGTGAATACAACTTGAAGACGTTTAAGGAGTATTCTAAATGAATAGTGTTATGTCATCTACATGTGATGCACCAGAAGAAAACCCACTCCCTACTTTTGGTCCTACATTAATAGTCATTCACCACTGAATTAAATGGAAGCTGTGAGATACTGTAGGTATTAATCCATAGATACAAGCAGTTACTAGGTAAAATACTATATCAGAACGAGTCAATTGTAATATTCTCCTTATATAAAAAAAATCTGATTACCCATGTGACTAAACCCTATGTATGAGACTATAGCTGGATGTATATTAATGTTATATGTCTATTATGTTTCCTGATTTGAATATTGCTCTTACAGTATATTGTATTATTACCCTTTCTTTTTACACATATATATATATATTATGTCCAATGGATTTTGTGCAAAATAAAGTCTATATCATGAGTAGTAACTCTATTACCAAGGTGCCAGGAGTTGTTCAATGCAAATATTTCCTAAAATCCATCACCCCTACCCCCATATTCACAGGCCACCTTTGTTTTCATGTGCACAGAATGAATCGGTCTGCACTTCTTTAATCCGACTGCTAGTAGATGAGAAATCGTGTTTTCTAAAGCACAGTCATGTCACATCCTGGTCTTGTTATCCTTGCACTATAATGTTCTTTGTATAAATATATCTATATGTATACAGGTAGCTATATTTATACACGTGTATATTAGCAATGTATGTTTTCTTTATTGACAATGAGATACAATGTAAAGTAATATAAAGCAGTATGTTTTTAGTGTACTACCGCACAGCATTTTTTAAAATACTGTAACACGGTTTTTAAGAAAAAAAAAAGTCTATATGTTCAGTGTGATTTGTTTACTGATCCTAAATCTGAATGTCATGACATCTATCGCAGTCCATTAACCATTGCAGGCTTTCCTGGAATCCTGCAAAACTGGAAATCTATGTAGGCAGCCATGCCCATGAGCCATTTTTACATATATTCTCATATATAAACCAATGGGATTTTTCTTTTTCTTTTTGTACATGACTTTTTTTGAAGTACCATGTATTTCAATGTATTTGATACAATGGTAGTAAGATTACAACGCCGTCTCAAGATATAATTTTGCTTTCTTTAGTGCATAAAAAGATTTTCTAATAATCATGTGCTTATTTATTTGTGTTCCAGTGGAAATAAAAGCAATAGTTTAAAGTAATGTTGGTTGTTTGTTTTCTGTCTATTTCACATACTGCTCTATTGAATGGAATAGACAATACTCAATGGATACTTACTTCTAATGGCACCACTGAAACACCGTGCCAATGGCAGCCCATACCAATGCAGCAAAGTCTGCAACGGGACCAAGTGGTCAATTTGTTTCACCCGCACCAAATTACTGTACACTTCATTGAGTCAGGCTTAAAGGGGTGTTCCCCATTTTGTCAAATTAATGTCATTGTTTGAATAGTGAAAAGTTATACAATATTCCAATTTACTTTCTGTATCAATTCCTCAGAGTTTTCTTGATCTCTGTTTACTGTCATTCTATAGTTAGCTTATATCTTAATTTCCAGTGGACAGAAATCTGACCATGGTTACACAGGTGTATTAGCTTTTAGATCTTTTTTTGTATATTGGTACCACATTTGCTGTGTGCTAGTGCTGTGGGACAGAACCAGTCCTCAAGGAATCTTCAAATATTAAAAATAATGGTCCATCTCACACATTACACATTACAAACATCGCTGATTTTTCTATCTTAGTTGTTTCGAGGCGGCGCTGTACCTCTTCCTGGGTTAAACTGTTGACCTTCCAAAGGGAATTTACATTATTCCTCATTGTGTCTTCTACCACGGGAATTTCCTGGATAAAGACAGTTAAGAAGACAACATTCACTAGATTGGCCCTTTCCTCATTTCCTCCCACCATGACCCCAGGGCCCACACTATCAGTTTTTAGTTTTTTATCATTTATATACTTGAAACATAATTTACAATTATTTTGACACCCCTGGGCAATAGTTCTCTCAGTCTCTATTTTTACTGCCTTTATGTGTTTTTTACAGAATTTTCTTTCTCTCTCTATAACCCTGTAATGCCTCATCGCTACCTTCACATTTTAGCACCTTAAACGCCTTATCTTTCTCGCTTGTTGCTCTCCTTACAAGACCAGTTAGCAACATTGGCTTTTTCTTGTTTCTTTTATGCTTTTCCGCATATGGTAAGTGTTTCTCAAATGCCTCTTTTGGAACGTTTGTGAAAAAGTCCCATTTTATCTTTGGTGATTTTTCTTTTGAGAACATTGTCCCAGTTTATGCTTATAAGGTCCTCCCTTAGCTGCTGAAAATAAGTGTAATACAAAATCAATGATATTGTGGTCACTATTCCCCAGGTTCCCCCCAACATGTAATTTTGATACCCTGTCAGGTCTGTTGGTTAGGATAAGGTCCAGCAGTGCCCCCCCTCTTGTTGGCTCGACAGGTAATAGTCTTTTGTTGTTGACAATAACCTGCTACCTTTGAAGGACCTTCAGGTTTCGGACCCCCAGTCAATATTGGGACATTTAAAGTCCCCCGTGATAAGTACTTCACCATGCTTTGAAACCGCATCCATTTCACTTATCAGCATTTCCTCCGCTGCCTCCATTATATTTGGAGCCTTATAACATACCCCTAGTAATATTTTATTATTCTTTTTCCCTCTCCTTATCTCCACCCATAGGGACTCCACATTTTCATTTGCGTCACCGATGTCATCTCGATGTATGGGCTTGAGGCAAGATTTCACATAGCAACAAACACCTCCCCCTTTTTTATTTTACAATCATTTGTAATAAGACTATAAGCATCTATAGTAACAGCCCAGTCATAGTCTCATTGATACCCACTATATCATATTTACCCTCCAAAGTTAAGAGTTCCAGTTCCTCCATTTTGTTTGTGAGGCTTCTGGCATTACTGTACATGCACTTTATATGGCTTTCCCTGTCCCTATTCCTTTGGTTCTTATTCCACTATCTTAATCCAACTCCCCTTCCTCCCCCATGTACCATAACTCTTCCCAGTTCCCTATCTAACCTCCGATAGAAACCTCCGATAACGCTAGCAGACACTGCTGCGCTGGACCACACGCTGGACCACACGCAAAGTGGTCTGGTATATTCATGTGGGGGCAGGACTAGGCGGTGGTAACTGCTGCATGAAGCTTGGCATTCACCGTCGGCCTATGGAGTGGCGGGGCAGTTCAGGGAAGAAGCAGTGTTCCTATTGTACAGTGTCTGCTAGCGTTATCAGAGTTTTCCGATAACGCTAGCAATATAACACTGCAGCATCTGAGATAGTGCTAGTAGCTGCTTACTTTAGTAATATATTATAATTTGAAAGATGCGATACCTGATGTGTTTATGATTTTTACTGTTTATTTATATTTTTATCAGTTCTAGGGAAAGGGGGGTGATTTGAATTTTTATGGTTTTTTATTATAATTTTTTTTTTTACTTTTTATTTTTACTATTTTTTCAGACTCCCTGGGGTACTTTAACCCTAGGTTGTGTGTACGATCCTATCATATACTGCCATACTACAGTGCAGCAGTATATGGGGATTTTCCTCCTCATTCATTACAATATGCTGATAGCACATTGTAATGAATGGCTTAACACGAAGCATCCTCGGGTCTTCAGAAGACCCGAGGCTGTCATGGCGACAGATTGCCGCTCCCGATGACATCATGGGGAGCGACGATCCTCAGCATCTTTTTGAAGCAGCCGGCGACTTAGATGGCGCCGATCGGTGGGAAAACCCCCCTGCAATCGGTGCTGGCACCGATCGCGGGTGTTACCAGTAAGCCTTTGCTGCAATATGCAGCAAAGACTTACCGGCTATGGAGAGAGCTCAGCCTGTGAGCCCTCTCCATGCACCCGCACCCGGCATGTGACGTCAGTAAGGGACTATATACATCTACACAGACTCGCACTTAGTCTTAACAAAAAATTACAAGCAATTTTAAAAAAAATTTGCAGATCTCAAAAAAAAGTAAAACCAGGGACACACTTGTGTATCTACTTGGCACACAAACAACAGACACCATTCATGCTACAATAGCTATAGAGGAGAATAGCTATTCTTTCACCGATGTACATTTAGAGGAGTCCCTGATGATTGTGAGAAGCATCTCTGTACAAGCGAATGGTAGATTGTGAACTATATTCGTTCGCCTAGCTTCCCCAGTTGTATATGGAGATCCAGTGAGGGAAATACAATGATTGAGCTTCAGGTGGTTTATTCACTTTACCTTTGGGGTTGACATATAGAGGTCAAAACAAAATCTTTTCTCCAGCTCTGAACAAAATGTCTGCTACAGGAGAGATACAGCAGAAAAGGAGGATTTGACATCACTGGTTGGGAGAAGTAACAGTAAGGTTCCCAGTAAAGATACATGGGAAAACTACATCATAAGCACCTCATTACAATATCTAAAAGTGGCCACAGGTTGCACAAACTAATTGAAACCTCATACAATAAATGGATCCCAGTTTGGAATGATAGCTGGTACAGCTCACTCCCTGTCTGAAATCTTGGGATTTCAATATACAGGTAGTCCCCGGGTTACATACAAGATAGGGTCTGTAGGTTTGTTCTTAAGTTGAGTTTGTATGTAAGTCGGAACTGTATATTTTATCATTGTAATCCCAGCCAGAACTTTTTTGGTCTCTGTGACAATTGGATTTTAAAAATGTTGGGTTGTCATAAGAATCAATATTAACACTAAAGCTTCATTACAGACACCTTTGATAACTGTTACAGCTGATTATTGTAGCCTAGGACTAAAGCACAATAAATTACCAATATCCAGAGGTCCGTTTGTAACTAGGGGTCGTATGTAAGTCGAGTGTTCTTAAGTAGGGGACCGCCTGTATATACTGACGTTATGAAATAATTTCTTTAATGTGTTCCAACGAAGATTCTGGAACCCGAAAGACAAAATGCAACAAGCTAACACAGCAATGACTGCAATGGATAATCCAAAGCCTAATAAGCCAAGTCTGTAGTGCAGGCAACCTTTCTTAGTACGTTCAATGATAAAATGCTAAAGTCAACCAAAGCTCTTTGAAAGTTCCGGGGATTTACTTCTCAACAGGCAAGAGGAAGACAATCTCAGATATACAGTAGGTCTGATAAAAGGCTTGGAGTCACCTACCCTTGTGATGGTCACTTCCACCTTGCGAACCATACCATCTTCACTAAGAAAGATGTTCGATAAAGTCCCATGGACCTTTTGCTTCTTTGTTTGCACTTTCTGGTCCGGCTTGCACGCAACACAAATCGGGGGGGCTGGCTGTCGAACAACCCGACGGATTCGGACAACGCGCAAGATTTAAGATTTAGAATTGTGTCGCAAGACACGCACTTACAAGCATCGGGAAGAAGAAGGTGCACTCCGGCGGGGGAAGCGACGGATGCAGGAACTCGGGTGCACGATCTTCATGAATCTCGCTGGACTTCATCCTCGTCAGACCGTCCGAATCGGGAATCGCGACTGGACCAGGTAAGTAAATTTGCCCCAATGGGTAATCCCAGTTCTGAATAGACTCAGAGAGCTGTCTTAACAAAACTTTACCTTGTACAGTCAAGGGTCCTACAAATCCTAGTGGGACATATTTACTGTTTACTAATGAGACTACTCCACTCATTGTGAATGGTTTATCTGGACAGTTAACTTGGAAGCCAAAGGTATCATTCAACAAGTTCCATCTTAAACCCAGACTTCTCTATCTATACTGGCGGATTGTCTCGTCCTAGGTTCAAGTCTCTGAATTTTACTGCATGATCACTGGGTTGAAAATCTCCCATTTATTTTTGTTTTTAAGAACATTGTCCCAGTTTAGGTCATTAAGGTCCTCCCTTAGATGCTGAAAATTTGCCCTCCTGAGTGTTAGTTGTCCCTCTAATAACCTTCTCATAAAAGGATAATTCAAAGGGAATGATGTTGTCACTATTACCTAGGTGACCCCCCTCCACCTCCTTAAAGAAGGTTATTTGCACTTGTCAACATTTCCTGTACCTCCTGAACATGTAAACAGATATTACATTTTTATACTAATATATTGTCTTTCTATTGACTTCTTAATGTCTTCATTGCACATTTGGTAGAAGTTGAAGGTCAGGGTGAGCTGGTGCCAGAGCTTATTTTCGTTAGTATCCTAAACCACTGTATTGCGGTTTAAACATTGTATTTGCATATATCAAATACCATTTCATGTTGTAGGTTTCCTTAAATGTTTTATAGGCTTTACATCTGATGGGTCTAATTATCCTATCTTCACTACATGCAGTTAGATAAATGATACAAATAGAGCTATGGAGACATCTAGTGGACATCCTAAAATAGCTTGAATGTAACTGTGACTTTTTTTCTGCAGCTTTGACTGAAAATATTTAACTTTGCACAGTAAGACCTTTTATCTTCAGTGTAGATTAATATATTTTGGTAGGAAAATACAAAAAAAAATCTTGATAATTTCTGCCATTTAGAGTTCAATTGGAAAAAATAATCCCATATTTAGGTTTCTGGTAAATATGTGAATACGTTTTCCTGGATGGGATAAGGAAAACAATGCCTCTTAGCTACCTTGTAATGCAGCCCCCTTAACACCAAGCATGACTTTAAGTAAGCCTAATGACATGAACCTGGATGAAAGCCAAACCATTATTCCATAAGGAATACATTCCCAATTCTAGTTAGGGGTGAACCTAGCTTCCTCAGGCAACTATAGAAAGGTGTGCTGTACTAGTACGGTGTATAGTCCAGCTATTAGCCGATGCCGATTCAGCTCTGCACCAGAGTTGAGGTGGCATCGGGAGTTGTGGGGTGTCAGCAGTAATGGCAGGTGTTAACTGCAAATGCCGCAGCCGGCTACAACCATCTGTGATTTCCTGCCTCTTATTAATCACTTTAATTGAGGCGCAGTTTAGGTGCAATTTAGGCGCAATGTTATTTTATGTCACTTAAATGTGATCCTCCTACAAGCTCCTCTCTGCTTTTCTCCTGCGGATGCAGCATGTCAGCAGATGCAGCACACACACCAGTAATGCTTTATTATACATTACAAACAGACATGAGCAGGGGGAGGAGAGGGGAGGGGTAACAGGAGTGACATCACTTCCTCTGACCATGTGACCAGCCTCATTTACATAATAGAGAATAGATGATTTTGCAATGATTAATGTATGAATTGACTAGATAAAGGCTGGGATGGATCCTTGTGAGCTGCTCCAACAGGTAGAGGTGACAGGACTAGTGACACAGACCTGATGACTGGTGTCCTTTTAGCTATACACTAGCTGCTTCCTGAATGGGGTTAATATTTCATGCTTGTACTAGGAAACAGTCCAAAAGCAAAACTGACCACACAAGTTTTCTGAGTTATCTTCCTTGTACTTCATAATTTCTCGCAAAACATTCTGATTTTTTGATAAATTGACCATATATTCACTATGATAAAGTTCAAAGAGCTTGCATTCTCAGACCACGACGTAACGTGAGTATGTTAACATGTTTGTAAACTTATTTGTAAACTTGCATAAGCATAATCACAATCCATCCTTTGAATGTCCTTTAAAACAACTCACGTATCCTGGTGCATGGACGGAGACCCTCACTCAAGCAGACGCCTCCCGAAAGTGAGCATAGTGCTCACAGCAAAAGTAAAAGGAAGATTTTATCCAGAAAACTTGTGTGGTCAGTTTTGCTTTTGGACACTATTCATTTGATGTATAAGTAAATGTCCATTGTTTATCATGATGGTAGATTTCCTTTAATGTAGGGAATGTAGAGCTACACCCTGGCTGCACATAGGTAGCTAGGGTCAAAGATCTGTATATTGTGAAGACTCTGGGAAGGGATTAAAGAAAATATTGCAAAGCAGTGAATACATTTTAAGATGTGGTGCCTGTTCAAACTATACACCCATGATCTAAACTCTAAACTTTACCTTTAGCTGCATACTACTGGGGGCAAGCTGTATACTACTGGGGGCAGGCTGTATACTACTGGGGGCAAGCTGTATACTACTGGGGACTGGCTGTATACTACTGGGGACTGGCTGTATACTACTGGGGGCAAGCTGTATACTACTGGGGGCAAGCTGGGCTGGCTGGCTATATACTGAAGGGGAGGGGGTCTGTGACCAATGCATTTCCCACCGTCGGGTATACTTGAGTCAATAGGTTTTCCCAGTTTTTGGTGGTAAAATTAGGGGTCTCAGCTTATACTCGGGTCGGCTTATACACGAGTATATACAGTAATAACAGCCAGCAATTCATTGAATATATAGGCATGTTGGGTAAAAACAAGTAAGTGGTGCATGGTACAAATTTTTATTCTCATTATCTTTTTATACATACCGAAGAGCACACAGTATTACCATAGCACACTTCCAAATAGTGCTGTGTAGAAATTTCGATTTTATAGAACTAGTGTCTGTGTCACTTACTATTTGTGTGAGACATCGTCAGCATGCGAAGTGTCAGTCACAGGGTGTCGTTGATCTGGGGCACTATGTGGGGATGTCCTCAATTGTTAGTAAAGTTGTCAGCATTTGCTTATCAGGTTGTAGATGCTTTTCCTAGATGTACTTGCAATTTTTGTGAGCCAAATATAGCAGGGGGTGAGCAGTAGGCTGCACTTTTTCGCCTCAGGCAGCACAAAGGCCAGAATCGTGTTTAACCACACACGAACTATAGTAATGGTGGACACATTTGTAGGCCGGCTTCTATGCCTCACCCTGTCATGTCAACTTTTTCAAAACCTGATGTGAGGGTGGAAGGGGGAAAAAGTTGCAGCTTCCTGAGCAATGTAACTTTTTCATGCCTTGCATGCCAGAAAACTCTGTACATGGGATGAAAGGGAAGATAAATGCTCCCCCCCTTATGTGTACAACAAAGCACGTTTGTTTCTGCAGATCTGACAGGTTTAAGTGTCTTTACTAGAAAGTAAGGGATGTCCAGTAAGGAGGTAAGCCTTCTACATTTTGGAGTGATTTTTTACGCTGATGTATACACAATTAGTCTTCTTATGTTAAATATATACATTCCTCCTGCAAACTTATACAATACATCTTCCTGCATTTAAAGTAATTGGCCTCTCCCTGTGCTTGGTAATTGAATTTAGTGACAAAAATGAGGAATTTGGGGAAATTATGTGTCTGATTCTTATTTCGTTAAACTGATTTGTTCCACTTTACTTGATCCAGTTCCACGTGTGGTCCATTCATCATTTAATTGTGGTTCAGATCCATGTCTAATCAGCTAAAAGCACTTCAATACCCAAAAACATAAACATGTCTTATGGAGACTGATTAGGACTTTCCCAAATGGCTTCTCCCATATTCTCACTATGGAAAGGAATGCTAGAGAATAATGGCACGTTGTCTACAAGTAACAACACCGTCTCCTCATGATTGAGGAATGTTTTTACATCACACGGATTTCCTGGATGTTAACAGTTTTTATAACTCTATTGAACCTATTTGTCTTCTTTCCAGCCCATCAACAACTTAACTTGGGGTTTTCCCATTTACAAATACATTCACAAGCTAAGACAAGTTTTATAAAAGTAAGTACTAAAGGCAGACCTATTACTATCATGTCATACAGTACAATAGTGTTATGTAGCACTCAGCTACAAAGATTATACAGTGATAAGTGTGTCACATTGCATTGTGAAAAAGAAAATGATGTCACTCAAAATTGTGTAGTAAATCACAGCTGAGCATATTTTCAAGTATATGCAAAGGATAGGTCATCTAGATCATATCAATGGGGTCCAACACTCGAGATCACACCAAGAAGGCAATTCCAGCTGCCAGATTCAAAACTGAGAAAACAACATGAAACGGCTCCATTCTCTAACCAGTGGCTGATTTGTGTTACTACAGTTCCAGCATAAGTATTATGGGTTCATGGGCAAGGTGTAAAATGATTATGAGTATGGCAGACCTGTGAGCGTTTAATCATCTGATACACAGGACAGGCACCACGCTGGATCTGTAAGTAAGGTCAATATGTATAAACCAAGGCTCAAGCCTGTATCCAATCTCCTAGATGTATCTACATTTCTTAAAAAAAATAGATTTTATCAAAAAGAATGATTGATTTCAGTGCAATGTGACAGCAGTAGCGTATCATTACCTTAATGGGTCAAATGTTGCTAACTCATTTCATTTAAAGGGAATCAAAATCAGGTGTGGATAAACCAGGGACACTTACTCATAGAGCCAGACACAGTGACTGTGGTCACATGGCCTCCTTTATTCTAAAATGAACTTAGAAAATTATGCTAATGTACCAAAGGGCTACCCTAGACCCTCTGTGATTTGGTTATAAAGGCCATTACACTGCTCTCCACTGCTCCCTCTGAACTAGCGCAGTGAGTGAGCAAGTTTGATATTCTCAGTGCTGGGGGAGCAGGGGGGAGGGTGAGATACTTAGTGTCTACCCTAGACTGTTAATTTAGTGTCCCTGCTTTATCATGCTTGATTTTGCTGGTAGATTTTCTTTAATATACTGCATACATATACTGCAGAGAAAAAGCCACAAAATGTTCCATCACTGATGGCAGATTTTACCAGTGGGTGTCACTTGTACACAAGGACCGCTACCCATCAGAAATTGCCCAGTGCACATATGCTATACCTGTATGGTAGATGTCCCAAATTGATTTATTAAAAAACATTTAAAGGAAAGGTATTGCAAGTCCTTGGGGGGGAATTTATCAAATGCTTGTGCACCAGGCGCTGTATCGGATACATCAGGAGGTTGAGGCAGATACCACATTCTCCTAGGTATCCCCTTAAGCTATGTGATGCTGCTGTCTTTTACTCTGCTTATATCACTGTGCTAGAAACACATCAAGTTGACCAGGATCTTCTTAAAGGGATAACAAAGGTCTTCCCAGAATTTTCTAGATAGACTGGGTATTGCCTTTGTAAATACAGGGTACCATTCCAGGGTCCAGTTTCTGTATTGGGCGCAATTGGATTAGTTGCCCACTATATTCATCTGACTTCACCTACAGGATTCCCTTGGGTATAGTTCCTGACGTTCACCACTGGGCAAGATACAGCTATTTATTATTTATTTAAATTTACTAATTATGGCTTTGTTTACTTAAAGAGGTATTCCAGGAATAAACATAATTATAATAAAATATAAGCAAATATGTAATTAGTTGTTGTTTAAAGGACACCTGTCATCAGGTCTGTGTCACTTTTTCTTTTCTTCTGCCACGGATCACCGGCCGGGGCTGCTCCGGATCCGTGGCAGAAGAAAAGAAAAAGTGCATCTATCCCTCATCCTCCGCCCTAGGTTGGTGAACGGGAGCAGAACATCGCAACAAAAGGTAAAAAACTATCTTATCATATTGGAGGAGTGCGATATACATAACTCACACTCATTTGCATGTTATAGCAGAACATGTCAGGTACTTGTGTAGCTGGTGTCTGTGATTCACACATATGTATTAGGAGGATGCAGCATGTCAGCAGATGAAGCACATACACTAGAAAAGCTTTACTATACATTACACACAGACATGAGCAGGGGGAGGGGATGGGAGGGGTAACAGGGGTGACATGGGTGACATCACTGCCTCTGACCATGTGACCAGCCTCATTTACATAATAAAGAAAAGATGATTTTGCATCGCAACAAAAGGTAAAAAACTATCTTATCATATTGGAGGAGCGCAATATACATAACTCACACTCATTTGCATTCTTTATCAATACCATGATAGCAGGTATTTAGTATATCGCAGCACCAATTAGACTCAGTTGCGCCAGTAAGCACTTGTTTCTATAATCTTCTGCTATAACATGGCTGCCTGGAGCTGTTGTATCTCTCCTATACACACACAGGCTGCAGGGGGCATGGCCGCCAGCACCAGGAAGCACATCATTATACAGCTTCACATCATTATACAGGCTGTCAGTCAAGCAGTGGGGGTGTGGCTGTGCCTCCCACTCATGAATAAGCCGGACAGCTTGAATATGATAATGACTCATTGGACATTTCACAGGTCATTTGCATACAGCTTTAGGACCTCATTACTTAAGTTTACAGGGATATAGAGGGACAATGAAGGGATAGAGGCAATGCTCTCTAATGGCAGTGTATGAAATTATATTGAGTTTAGGTAGGTTATTTTGCCTGATGGGCTCTCTTTAAAATTAAGCTTCCCTTAGCAGAAAAATGTGGTTGTCACTACAATGAAGAATCAAAATTCCATTGGCCCTTTAATCAGCTCTATGACTTTGTCCCTGTGGAGGAGACACAGGACAGAAGATGGCTGCTGGTCACATGTCCACATTACTTGTTCTTCACCTGCCACATGTGATCACTATATTTGGCTGCAGTTGGTTGGTTGCAATGCATCCAGTATGGACAGGGTGGTGGTGAGATGTCATCTCAGTGAGGTAATATGCAGAGATGGCAGTTATACACATTATTGCTATGGTGACAGAGCAGGACAGTCTATTACATCATCAGTGGAGGCAGAGCATAAGAGGGAGGAGCAGTTACTGAGAACTGAGAGATCATGGGAGTTGTAGTGGTAGATGGCAGCTATCTTGGAGATAACTCTGCCAAATTTTGTGAATCATAAAAGCCAACTATCTTAGCTCCATTTTTTGATTAATGATTTTGAGTTCTGTTGTATTTATTTATTTACAGCATTATGGGTCTTTGTATTAGACGTTCATATTCCCTGTATACCCCTCTAATTGTATGGTTTATGTGTTTTTTGCGTTGGCATTATTAGTGTAAGTGATTTTAGAAATATTTATGAAATGTTACATTTTATTGTACATACCTCAGCCTTTTGGTTTAGCAGCAAGGCAAATAAATAGCTTCCAAAGGGCTGTGACATGGAAATAAAGGTAGTGCCAAGGCAGGAGGAGAGAAACCTGTCAAAATTCAAGCCATAACAGCAAAGCAAAAGGCTGCTAATTGGCAATGGATGGACATTGGAAATTGTTAGTCTCATCATGTGGTACCAAGCACTTTATATTGGTACATACCTAGGCAACACTGTTTCGTAAACCTATGATATTCGTTAGTGTTAGGAGGGCCCAACCATGACTTTGCTATAGGGTTCAGAAGTTCCTGTTCACACAATACTGAGTGACTTTAATTCATCAGTCAATAATGTACATGTAAACCAACTTATTTTACAATATTTAAAGTGAAAATGTGCCCCCTTTACTTAGGATAAGGCTCATAGTGTAGCTCTGATATAACTAATAAGCACATATATACATGAATCTTGTGTTACCCAAAAAGTTTACATACTCAGGCAAAGAAGGACAAGTAAGGACACACGTTAAAGAATGCATTATTCAATTAAAGCCTGTCAATTCTATTAAAACCCTATTAAAACCGCAAGCCGTGGCATGACTGCAGAAATGCTAAACACTGTGCCTATATAAAGCATATTCTTATCACCTCAGTAACTTAGCACAAATGGGAGCTGTCTAGTACAAAAAAAAAGCTCCAGCTTTGGAGTCTCTAAATGCTTACACAAAAGCCTGGAGGTAAATTGTTATTCTGTGTGAGATTTAATACTTCTGTGCCGCGTTTGAGAACCCACATTCCTACCAAAAGGAAAAAAAAAGTGTTAGCCGTGTAACTTGTGACATTTGCTATCTGAAGAATGTTAAGTATATAAATAGATGGAGCAGGTTACTTATGGCTACCTATACCAGCAGGGAGTAAAGTTTATCTATCTGACTAATGGGTTATCATCCCATGTGATGAGGCGCCTATAAAACTAATTGTTGTACATGGGAGGAGGATCTACGCTGGGTCCCGGTGATGACCACCCATGGATATAGCTCTTTCTATACGGGTATGTACATTTAAGCTACATAATGAATGATAATTCTAATCAGCATATGAATTGCTATCATGTGTGATACAGGTGGTTTAAACCCAATGTTAAATCTGTCCTTAACCCCATAGCGCAATAAGACGTACCCTTACGTCTTACTGCGCATGGGGGAGTATGAAGAGGGCTCACAGGCTGCTTGCACCGACCGCGGGTGTTAACCCTTTGATTGCCGCCGGCAAGGCTGCCGGCGGCATTAAAGAGCCGGCGGCGCATGGGCGCCGCCATCTTGGCTCCGATCGTCACTCCCCGTGACGTCACCGGGGAGCGGCGATCCGTTGCCATGACAGCCTGGGATCACACAAAGATCCCAGACTGTCATGATCGAGGCTATCTATTATAATGTGCGATCTGCACATTATAATAGATGGTATGCAAAATCCCCATATACTGCCATACTGTAGTATGGCAGTATATGGTAGGATCAATCAGACAACCTAGGGTTAAAGTACCCTAGGGAGTCTGTAAAATAGTAAAAAAAATAAATAAAAAAAAGTAAAAAAAAAAAATTCATATTAAAAAAACATAATTCAAATCACCCCCCTTTCCCTAGAACTGATATAAATATAAATAAACAGTAAAAATCATAAACACAATAGGTATCGGCGTGTCCGAAAATGCCCGATCTATCAAAATATAATAACCGCTTTTCACTGCGTTAAACCCCGTAGCGGAAAATAGCGCCCGAAGTCGCAAATGGCATTTTTTTGCCATTTTGAAAAATAGAAAAAATTCTATAAAAAGTGATCAAAATGTCGAACAGTCCTAAAAATAGAAGCATTGAAAACGTCATCAGAAGTCGCAAAAAATGACACCACCCACAGCTCCATACACTAAAGTATGAAAAAGTTATTAGCGCAAGAACACGGCAAAATGAAGAATTTTTTTTCTGTACAGGAGGTTTTAATTTTTGTAAATGTATGAAAACATTATAAAACCTATACAAATTTGGTATCCCCGTGATCGTATTGACCCAATGAATGAAATAGACATGTTATTTGGGGTGCACAGTGAAAGCTGTAAAAACCAAGCCCACAAGAAATGGCGCAAATGTGTTTTTTCATCATTTTCACTGCATTTAGAATTTTTTTCCCGCTTCCCAGTACACGGCATGGAATATTTAATAACATCACAACGAAGTGCAATTTGTTACGCAGAAAATAAGCCATCACACAGCTCTGTACATGGAAAAATAAAAAAGTTATAGATTTTTGAAGGTGGGGAGTGAAAAATAAAAACGCAAAAACGAAAAAGGGCCTGGTCCTTAAGGGGTTAAAGGAAATCTACCATAAAAAAATCCAGCATAATAAACCAGGGACATATACTCTTCCTGGTTTCGGGACTGTGGTAATCTTCTTATATTTGTTATCCATGGCCTCTTTCTTCTAAAAGTGACTGAGTCTGAAGGGTTGTTACCAGAACCCCTCTGTGCTGCTAAATCAAAGGCTATAACAATGTCTCTCCTTTTTGGGCTCATTTGCATAATTATAACAGTTGATTTTAGAAGGAAGGAGGTCGTGGATAACAAACATAAGAAGATTACCACAATCATGATGCCGGGATCTATAAGTGTTCCTTGTTTATTATGATGGATTTTGATGGTAGATTTTCTTTAACTATTACCACTGCTTCCTCTACTGAATGTGTCTGACTGTATAAAAGAAGCAGATACACTACTGTACTGAACTGTATTTTGATTAATAGAGGAAATTTAGTTAGCGAAACCGGCCTAGTACATGGCCAGTTCCAGATTTATTGTGTGTTTTATGCAATTTTTGCACCTCACTAAATAGTTTTGCAAAGTGTCTATTAAACGTGACATTGCTTCGGGGAGTCTTAAAAATGTGCCAAGATTGCTCCATGTTTGGCACAAAATATTGGTCAAAAGAAAGCTAACAAAAAGGAGCCTTGGAAGACGTGCCAGATCCATCATACAGTGTGAGCTACTGTGGACCTTCACACACCTGCCTGTATAAGGTATATGGAGTTTTTACAGGGGTCACATTTGATATACAGGCAGTCCCCTACTTAAGAACACCTGACTTACATACGACCCCTAGTTACAAACGGACCTCTGGATTTTGGTAATTTACTGTACCTTAGCCCGAGGCTACAATAAACCGCTGTAACAATTATCAAAGGTACCTGTAATAAAGATTTATTGTTAAACCCAACATTATTAAAATCCAATAGTCATAGAGACCCAAACATTTCTTCCTGGAGCTACAATTATAAAGTATACAGTTCTGACTTACATACAAATTCAACTTAAGAACAAACCCACAGACTCTCTGTATAATAAAATCAATCAGCACATGATTTTCAAAGAAATACTGTGAATTTAGAGAAGACCTCCAGAAGAAACCCTACTTTATATGCCTCACTGTATATCACTCTCTGCATTTGTTTCTTTCATCCAATACTTACATTTTGCAGAGTACTCTCCCCTCTTCTTTAGACTTCCCTTGCGTTCATCTTCACTTGGATTTGCTATTGGTCCCAGGATGCACTACCACTTCCTATTCAGGCACACAAAGTCGTCACCGTGCACAGACCACGATGCAGTGCAGCTACTTCCTATATAAAGATTAATAAAGCGTTTAAACGCTTTACATCGGTTTAATGGCATAACGAACATAAGCGCCGGCACCAGCTGGTGCACGGCATTTGCAGCTTATACCCACCATCGGAAGTGGTAAGTGACCCTTCCCCTCTCCATAGAAATGCACATAGTACGGGACGTAACATGGGGAAAGATAGGACATGTCCTATCTTTTTCCCTTGTACGGAGTGTTACAGTGCCACACGTGTGTGGCACCGTATCGGTCAGTAGGGCCATTGCCGTCTATGGGGGACGTATGTATGGCCGCAAGCTTGCGGCCTTACATACGACCCCCATACATTTGTCGGAATGCAGCCTTAAATGTAGGGTTGTTCATAAAGAAAATGTGTCAATCCCCTTTAAGGGAAATTAACCGCTTTAAAAAAGTGGTTTTAGCTTAGGTCACTTCCCGCTCAGAATGAGCACCGGCTCCAGCAAGCAAGAGGCATGCATAATTATGTAAAGAGGAAGCACATAGTTTACTTTAAAAAAATGACTGAGCGAGTTTAATATGAATGCAGGATTTTTTTTCAATTTTAACACCTAAACACATTCCTTCTCACTGTTTTAACACTACTAAACTTAACAGCAAAACTCAAAAAGTTCATTTCAGGTAATAAACTAAAGCTAGAAACTTCTTTGGCTTATATTCTACACTCACCGGCCACTTTATTAGATACACCTGTCCAACTGCTCGTTAACACTTAATTTCTAATCAGCCAATCACATGGCGGCAACTCCGTGCATTTAGGCATGTAGACATGGTCAAGACAATCTCCTGCAGTTCAAACCGAGCATCAGTATGGAGAAGAAAGGTGATTTGAGTGCCTTTGAACGTGGCATGGTTGTTGGTGCCAGAAGGGCTGGTCTGAGTATTTCAGAAACTGCTGATCTACTGGGATTTTCACGCACAACCATCTCTAGGGTTTACAGAGAATGGTCCGAAAAAGAAAAAACATCCAGTGAGCGGCAGTTCTGTGGGCGGAAATGCCTTGTTGATGCCAGAGGTCAGAGGAGAATGGGCAGACTGGTTCGAGCTGATAGAAAGGCAACAGTGACTCAAATCGCCACCCGTTACAACCAAGAGCATCTCTGAACGCACAGTACGTCGAACTTTGAGGCAGATGGGCTACAGCAGCAGAAGACCACACCGGGTGCCACTCCTTTCAGCTAAGAACAGGAAACTGAGGCTACAATTTGCACAAGCTCATCGAAATTGGACAGTAGAAGATTGGAAAAACGTTGCCTGGTCTGATGAGTCTCGATTTCTGCTGCGACATTCGGATGGTAGGGTCAGAATTTGGCGTCAACAACATGAAAGCATGGATCCATCCTGCCTTGTATCAACGGTTCAGGCTGGTGGTGGTGGTGTCATGGTGTGGGGAATATTTTCTTGGCACTCTTTGGGCCCTTTGGTACCAATTGAGCATCATTGCAACGCCACAGCCTACCTGAGTATTGTTGCTGACCATGTCCATCCCTTTATGACCACAATGTACCCAACATCTGATGGCTACTTTCAGCAGGATAATGCGCCATGTCATAAAGCTGGAATCATCTCAGACTGGTTTCTTGAACATGACAATGAGTTCACTGTACTCAAATGGCCTCCACAGTCACCAGATCTCAATCCAATAGAGCATCTTTGGGATGTGGTGGAACGGGAGATTCGCATCATGGATGTGCAGCCGACAAATCTGCGGCAACTTTGTGATGTCATCATGTCAATATGGACCAAAATCTCTGAGGAATGCCTCCAGCACCTTGTTTAATCTATGCCACGAAGAATTGAGGCAGTTCTGAAGGCAAAAGGGGGTCCAACCCGTTACTAGCATGGTGTACCTAATAAAGTGGCCGGTGAGTGTATATATAAGAATGCACCAAATTTATTTATTTAATTAAGAAATTCTCCTTAGTTTGTAAAGAAACAGGCTGTAATGTGCCCCTTAGTTTGGCCACATTCACACTAACACGTGACGGCCATGCTGTAGCAGGAGAGGAGGAGGGGACAAGCGCTGCTCACCCTGCCCCTCTCCATAGAGACATATGGCGCATGGCGCTGTAATACGGGAAAAGATAGGACATGTCCTATCTTTTCCCTGGGTACGGAACATTCCGTGCGCCCATTGCGGCCATATATACGTCCCCCAACGGTCATGTAGCTATACAATGTCACTTCTATGTAAAGGCTACATGACTGTCTCTCTCTCCTCTCCTGTTTGTTACACAGCTAAGAGTGTTAATCATTTCTGCTCTCTCCCTGGCTGTAGTATGCTATGAGTTGGATTTTATGTGAGCATATTAGTATCTCTCCCCATCTAAACTCAACACTGGATGTTGCACAAATGTTGCACATTTTGGCAGATGGCGCCTGTTTTTGGCACATAAAGGCCCACATTTATTAAAGCGTTACACAAGTTTTCTGTATGATTTTGTACTGAAGAGAATGTGTAAACTATTGTCACATGTATTTATAAAGTGTCTGCACTGTGTCCAACAAGACACAGTGCACTTGAAGGGGTGCACTTGAAGGGGTGTGTTACTGCTTACTCGGAATTTGCACCACATTTATTACTGACATGCGCCACAATTCTGTCTGCATCACAATTCTCCACAAAAATGGTGCACACTTCCTGAGCGGTGCAGATTAATGAACACCGTGCGTCATTTTGATGGCACATTCTGCACACTCCACAGGCAAACTGCACAAAGTACAGACTGCACTAATTTTTTGATAAATATCTGCCTTTGTCATCAGTTTCAACAAGTTTAACAGCATTTTACTATGTCTCCCAATATTTTAATTTCCATTTGTAGAACATTTATGAGCCCTGCTACGAGCCCTCAAAAGCATGGCCAAACTAGAGAGAAAATTTGTACAAGTTATTTCCGTTTTGCAGTCTTTTTCATAAGAATTGGAGAATTAAAGGTAGGCTTTACTCAGCTCCATTCATATCAGTTCCTGCTATGTTCATGGTTTATAAAATGTATTTACACTTGCCATAGAGAAAAAGTAAATTCTAAGGGCACATTTCACCTACTGGACCCTTTTTTTTTTTACCACACCCTAATGTTAGTTCTTGCCGGTGTAATGAAACGGTAACAATAGTAAAGTAGTAAAGTATAGTAAAGTAAACAATGCAAGACAATGGGGGAGAGTTATTATTACATGCACCAGCATATGATGATAACTCCACTACTCTTGATATATCAGATGGCCGGCGTGTGGTGGAACAGAAAAATACAGGACAGGAACGCTCCATCCTGGCTTACTCCACCACAGGCCATGCCACTCGGCGTCATAGTTACCATTCTTGGCCATTTGTCAAGATTTACAACTATTTCAGGGCTACCATAAGTAACCAGAATCTCCTGGTTGTCAACCACACCAAGAGACGTCAGTCAACTGCAATACCAAAACATAAAGAATAGTCAAAAATTAGCCTTGGTCTAAAAAGAAAAATCTAGCTAAATACTACAACAATTTATACAGACAAAAAGGAAAAAGATTGCCAAATTGGAGAAAATGAACCTTTAAGAGCATACTGGGAAAAGTTAAGGCTTAAAAAAAGACTTTACCAAAATTAATTTCCATTACGGTCTTTAGTCACCCTGTAAATATTTTTTAGAGTAGCTTTAGTATAATGTTATATACCATCCCGATGACTGACTGAAACATAAAATCTGAAAAATTAAATTAATGTTATAATGATTTTCCTGTCTACTGGATAATAACCAATAATGGTCCAGGGAGACCTCTGATAACGTGGGATTCTTTCTGCCAATAATGAGTCAGTATTCTCCCAGCCAGATGAAATAGTAACATACTGGAAGTAACAGCTTGTATGAAAATCACTTGCACAATATTAAACACATACAATATTTCATGTACAGCTGGACTGTGTCAGAACTCCCACTTGTGTTTTATCTTCATCGCTTAAGTAGTAAATACAGCGCACTGGCCTCGTAAAACATTTTGATAGTAACTGCAATGATTTGTCTTTGCCTGGATGGATAATAGAAGTATGTGCAAGGCCAATAAATCCTAACAGTGTAAGTCCGCAACAAGCTGTGTTACGATTCCAATTTAAGACATGAGGTGTTTGCCGCAGTCTAAGTTTACATACTGTATGTTATATAATGAGCGCTACAACACACCTGCCGTTATATGTCTTATGTAAGGCTGTTCATAGTGAGGCAGGGATTTAGCATCCCAAATCAAATGGCACCTAGGAAAAGCGGAATCTAAAGGGGTTGTCCACTATCAGCAAATAAGTGAGATTGTTTGTGCCATGAAAAGTTATACAATTTTCCAATATACTTTTTGTATCAATTCCTCATAGGTTTTATGGTGTCATTCTGTAGACAGTTTCTATGTTTAATTTTAATGGATAGAAATCTGTCCATGGTCTTGTGATGGACATGTCGGTGCACGAGCCGCTATTATCACAGAGAGTAATTAGAGTTATGTAATAATAACGGCTCATGCATCAACATGACCATCACATCACATGGACAGATTTCTAGCCATTGGAAGTAAACATATAAGCTTTCTATAGCAGGGCAGAAAGAAGATCAAGAAAAACGTAAGGAATTGATATACAAAGTAAATCGGAACATTGTTTAGCTTTTCCTTACACAAACCATATTAATTATTTAGTGGATAAGCCCTTTAAATTGAAGATGAAAATGGTCAGACAACTGGCCTGTTAAATGAAAATCTACCATATAATTACATTAATATGTTTTTTAGGATTTCTGCTCCTGTACCTTTGCTAAAGGAAATCTACAATCAGGATTTACAATTTACAATTCTTGATCCTGGAGGTAGATTTTCTTTAAAAACTAAATTTAAACTTTATTTAAAATAGGTGCAAGCGCAGGCCCCCTTCCTAGAGTATTTCACCCCTCCCTTGCTCCTTCTGCACTCTCCCTTGCCCACTGCTCATAGCATGGACATCTTTCTTTGAAGTTGGATTTACACCCACTATTCGGATAACCTTCTGTCCTGTTACATAGTGAAGTCCAAACATGCATGGAGGAAAACTTTGATATGAAGAGAAGGTGAGTTCTGATTGTGAGCCAGTGACACTGTGGGGGTACATTATCAATTTTTCATAATGTTGTCAGAACTTTTATGATCATGGTGTGGGCATTTTTAAAAAAAAATTCTATAAATTCAGTGGGCTCATTACAGTTTTTGCCTCAGGCAGCAAAAAGACTAGAATTGGCCCTGCATTTAATCTTCCAGTTATTTCTATAGATGAAATAACTGGAATTATGAACAAATTGTCACATATTTCCACTGCCTGTTTACTCTCGGCTTGCCTATGTACAGTAATAGTCCAGTGAACAGCAGATTAAATTGGTTTACTTTGCAGTTAATAGTGTTAACAGATGGCATCAATATAAATTATTACCACATTGTCATCATTTAATGACAAAAGATGTAATGATGGAAGACCTTTAAAAATGTGGAATCAGGTTAAATCTTTATGCAATTTGTTATTGTCTCATAAAAAGCTTGTCTTTGAAATAATCAATCATAAAGTGTCATGACTTTCCCAAAAGCTGACTGTACTATTGATTCAGTGAAACCTTATACTGTGCATCAGGTGCGGCTGTACTGATTAGAGGACTCCATACCCAAAATGTAAGGTGCATGGATTCAATCAGCACTAAAGCATCACTTAATGTACTTTTCCTGGTAATAAAATGCAGGGCCATCATGCTCTGCAGCTGGTAGTCACATTCATCAGATTCCTACATTTTTTAGAGTACATACAATATATAGATATATATCACATACATTCCACTACAGATCCAGTAAATCAAAAAAGGGGCCTAATGAGAAGAGGCAATGCTATGGGATATTGCAGTCTATGTTTGCCATGAAAAGGTTTGCAGAAGCCAGACAACTAATACTGTAGATGGTGCTAATGGTTCTATAGTTCAATAGTGTGGGCAATCATCTTGGCCCTTGGATTGGTCCTTGAAAAGTCAAAGAAATAATGCTTAGCCATCCAGCATCCTAGCTCCCTGGGCTCCAGCTTCACAATAATGCAGCTAAACCCAAACACATTGAAGAATCTTTCTATTGTCTGATGCCAGTTTCTTGGGCATAAATTCCTGGTTGACGGAGCTAAGAGGACCTACGTTAAAGGCAAGTCAGCACAAATTACGGGACTCTTAGTACCATAAGAATCCAAAGGAAGGGCTACAAAGCAAACTATGGGTCAGCTATGCTTTAGGAATTTGTTATATCAAGTAATCTTGCATGTATCTGTATGGAGGCGGGACCCATTAAAAGATTTTACTGGTTGGTCCCAGACACTCCAGTTCCACACTGGGTCCTTCTACTGTGTAGTTCTAGTGAACTCCAGACCAGGTCCCTAAGGAACCTTACACTTTCATCAAAAACTTTATGGAAACTTCCACATTAAGTACAAAAAGAAATTAAGAACAAAACAAATCCAAATCTGTTCTAAAGTTTCTAAAAAATACAATGTATAGAAGTCAAATTCAAGAGGCTAAAGTGTTTTAGGATGCCTGAAATTTAAAACTGTAAATTTGTAACCTAATTCCAAAATTAATATTCATAAGTTACAAAATAGTTCATTGTCTTGTTTTTACATCTTTTTAATAAATTTTACAATTTAGCAAAAATAGGTTTTAACCCCTTACCGACGTATGACATATTGGTATTTCACATGTTGGCTGCAGGTGTATGAATTGTAATAAATGATCAATAAAATCCCCATATTTTGCCATACTATAGTATGGCAGTATATGGTAGGATCAATCAGACAACCTGGGGTTAAAGTTCCCTAGGGGTCTGAAAAATAGCAAAAATTCACACCCCTTTCCCAACAACTCATAAAAATAAACAGTAAAAATCATAAACATGTTTAATATCGCTGCGTTCCAAAATGTCCGATCTATCAAAATATGATAATGGTTATTTCCGTCGCTTAATCTTATAAGAGAAAATAGCGTCCAAAAGGTCACTTTGCAACATGTAAAAAATGTAATCAAAAGTAATCAAAAGGCCGAAAAGTCCTCAAAATAGTCGCATTGAAAATGTCATTTTATGTTGCATAAAATGACATGTCACACAGCTCTGTACACCAAAGTATAAAAAAGTTATTAGCACCAGAAGATTGCAAATGTATTAAAACATAAGTAAACCTATATAAATTTAGTATCCCTGTGATTGAACCAACCCTAGCAATGAAGTAGACCTGTCATTTGGAGCGCAAAGTGAAAGCTGTCAAACCATGTCAACAAGAAAATGGCGCAAATGCGTTTTTTTTTCACAAATTTCACTGGATTTGGAATTACCTGGTTCTCAGTAGATAGCATGGAATATTATATAAAAAAGTTATAGATTGGAAATGCATAAAACGAAAAAGAGCCTGGTCGTGAAGGGGTTAAAATTTTAAAGGGAATCTACTATTTGCTTTTATGCATTATGAACCAAACATACCTTAAGAATACCTGTAGCTAAACTGATGCAGAAACATATCTTGTTTAATCTCTGAACTGAGTGATTTTGCTGAAAAACAATTATAAAATTGTGATAATCAGGGTCTGTATCTCTTGCGGCTACCTTAGCGCTCTTTCTCACCTTTATTATGCACTACTCCAGCCTTGTCCTGCCCAGCATAAGCAGAGAATAAGTCATCACTGTGTTGTCCCTGACAGGCAGAAGTAATCAATTGCTGCACCACCCCCCATCTGCTGTGTATGAGTCATCCAGCTGAAGTTGATTAGTCCTGTCTGGACGTTTCAGGCAGCTTCTGTGTGTATGGAAGTAATGTGTTTATGGACGGCAGAAAGGTCACCCAGCTTTACCTGAATTTCTCTGAAGGTCCTCAATTTTATATATATATATATTTTTTTAGCAAAACCACCACTATATTTCTGAATCAGTGTAGCTACAGCATTCTCAATGTATGTTTGGGTCTTAATGCATAAAAAATGGCAGATTTTCTTTAAAGATAGAAAACTGTAAATATTTTAATGTGGTGCCCAAATATTAAGAAGATTTTAGGCAAATTTTAATATCAGAAAGATACCACAATAATAAATCACTGAGGCTGTATACCATAACTTCTAATCACCTTATAATGAAACTGTTTCCTTCTGTACACTGGTATGAAAGATCAAATGGACCATTAAACAACTGGCAAAGCCTGCCGGCGGAGAATGACTACATAATTATGTACACTAATTTATTGTATAGGGCTCTTTCACAATGGATTTCTGCAAGTCCTATTTAAGAATGTCCTGAACAATTGAATCTGAATAATTTATTGTAGGTGACTGCGCATGTAGGATGTGATTCATATTGATGTTCATGGACATGGAAAAGACAAAATGAACTTCCCTGCTATCACATTGAGTGAGTGAAATGTATTTACAGCCAGGCCGTTGTGCCTTATTATAAGACGTCTTCCATTCTGCATCTTACTCATACATCATGGAGGGTGCATATGATTAACAGAGAGCACCTGTCACTTGCCTATTACCCTGACGCTATGTTATGGCTCCAGGTTTCAAGTATGTAATTCTGTAAGGAGTTTCTACTGACATAAATAAATCACTTGACCTTTAGATCTTGGTTTGTAAAATCACAAGGCCTACTTAGCAATATTGCTCCACACTAAAATAATGTAGGGTTTGCTACCCTGTTTACTGTATGTATATGTATGTGCAGACGCTGCATCACTGCCTGGGACTGCCGGCCTCAATGACATTTAATATTAATCCAGGAATCTCTCAGAGGAAATGTACTCAAAGTGCATTTTATTCTTTCAGCTTTGTATTTCTTGAAATCTGTGATTTCTTACACTTAATACAATTTGTTGTTGACTTGGTTGTTTACGTTCAACTCCATTTTTGTTTTATCTGAATTCATCAATATTTTATTTTTTTTTGCCTCATAATATTGTTTTTTTTTTGTGCGTTCATCGCAAATGTTCTTTTTTTGGTGCACATGTCCCTCTGAGGAGCAATTGGTTTTGATAAATTTGGTAGTGCTTTTTCTCCTATTTCTATACCAGAGGGTGAATGGAGTCATTTTCCACCAAAACATGCACCTAAGGGCGTGTTCACATGTTGCGTTTTATGTATATGTAAGTAATGTGTTTATGTACGGCAGCCAGGGCACCCAGCTTTTCCCTGAAGGTCCTGAAATTTTGTAATTGTTTTTTGAGCAAAACCACTGAGTTCAGGGATTACATCACAAACGCATTGAAAACGGGATGTTAAAGCATTCCCTAACAACGTGTTAAAGCATGCTTTTTGTTAATACATGTGTTAACATTACGTTAATAATTGTACACAGTAATGTAATTAGGCAAATCACCTCTCCTCAGCTGTTGTAATGTGTTTCAAATGCAATGAAAACACAGACCAAAATGCAACATGTGAACACGCCGTAAACGAAAATTTGCTCCAAATCTCTAATCACAAATTCAGTTTAGTATTGTGAAAAAATGAATTTTAAAGTGATTTTGCACTTTCTTATGTTCATTTGGTGCACTGGAAAATCGCAAAACAACATTTGTACCACAACTGCGCCAACACAACAAAAACCCATGAAAAATTCCCCACAATTATTCTATAAGAGAACATCTAATTCTAACAAAATCCAAAGATTATGAAAAAACAATCTCAGACGAACAACAACACATACAAATCACATTGTTAATACTAATTTTTACAGAAAATGTGACAAAATGTAAAAGCTATATGAAAAATATGTGCACTTGCTATAATTTGCACCAGGATCCTGACATAGAATTCACCTGAGCACACAATCTGAGCGATGCACTCAGTCGTGATAAATCCCTTCCCTATGTAGTTTTCCCTGGGGTGATTGCGATCATTGTCAAGCTGCACAACAAAGTTTCGGTCAAGCTTTAGCTGTTGGTTTTGTCACTCTAAAAACAAGGACTTCCATTTTGATAATTTGCATTTGATTAGCTACTCCTGGCTGCTACTTACTGTCTTAATTCCTGTGTAAGTAGTAAGGAGGTCATTTCTTGTGCACTGCACTTGCATGTTGCGGTTACTTTTCATCAATATATATACTGTAAGCTGATGGTTGTAAGATACTGGAGGGGATGTACATCTCACCCAGATTGCCCAGATGTGTGAGATGAGAAAATATCCAGAACTCTTGCTTCTTAGCAAACAACTATGGGCCACATGTATCACTTGTTTTTTCTGTTGTTTTTGCACCTTTTCATTCAGGCGCACCATTTTTGCGCCATTTTTGCGATTAAATGCCAAACTAGCCACGCAGCAAAAATAACCAGCTTTCCCCCCATCTATCTTACCAATCCAGATGTTTTGCTGTGCCTAATGATATTCATCACTTGCAACGTTTTCATTTAGGCGCAAAAACGGGCGCAAAAACACTCCAGCCCGATGGTGGCGTTATCTGAGAAGAAAGCACTGAGCCCCTTTGCAGAACAGCTCATTTCTAGCAGCAAAGCTCAGCCAGACGCTAGAACAGATAATAGATACATTAGATACACTGCAGACAGGAGCTGCAGACTCTATTTACAGTTCATCACCTTCTATATACAAAACATTCTGCAAACTCCTGAGTTAAGAACTTTGCAGAAGTTTGCAGAATGTTGCAGATACGACATACAAGTGTCCCCCATGTAATTCTGCACAGAATCCCCCTCAGACACCAGTGTTTCTGAGGGGGATACTGTGCAGAATTACAGGGGTGCAGCAGGAGACCAGCACTGGGGGATCCCCTCCAGGAGAAGCCCCTGCTGAGGAGGCCACTGGGTGCAGGGTGTCACACACCTGGGTGCTGCTGTGAGTGTTATCTTCATTCTGGGCTGTGGGAGAAGCAGAGAGGAGCTTGTAGCAGGATCACATGTAAGTGCCAGAATCTAACATTGCGCCGAAACTGCGCCAAAATTGCGCCTAAACTGTTTTAAAGTAAAGTTATTAATAAGAGGCAGAAAATATACTTATCACAGATGGTTGTAGCTTGTGATAATTCTGGCAAAACAGTGCGCCAGAATTTAGGCGCAACTACTACACTTAGGCGCACAAAAGTGATAAATGTGGCCCTATGTTTGCTGAGCATTGTTTATGTGCTGTGCACTGGGCTGGATTTTTAGGGAATGTCAGGTATGATGGTAGTGGGACTTGCCATTCCCATTACCTCCAGTAAACACCTTGGGGACACCCGTGGGGAAATCCAGGTGACTAGGATTGTCCTCATTAGGGAAACATAATAAGTCTGCTGTTAGAACAGATGAAGGCAGAGCTTGGCTAGCAAGCCAGAAAGGTGGTTGCTTCTGCCATGAGGCATTTTTCCGCTGGTAGCACGGACTTGCCAATAGATGGCAGGTCTGTGCCACCTGTAAAATAAATTACATGGCCGCCTTTAAGGCGGTAATTTATAGGCAGAGTGGTGTAGCACATCGCACCTGTGTGCACCACTCTGCAGGACACAGGTCGGCATGATGATGTCACCAAGTGCCAACCTGTGTCCCTTCACAGGCATCGCGGCTGCTGGCTGGGGAAGATGAGGGAGCTGCGTGGGAGCACTGACTGGTGAGTACAGTAGGCAGTGTATACAGTGGGGGATTGCTAGAACATCCTCCCCTCTCTCATCACGATGTGTGTCCTCAGGACACACATCGTGATGAGACCATGTGTAGTCACTGCTTTCCCCAGCAGTAGCTTCACCCTCCTGGAGTATAAGACTCCCGGAGGCTGAAGGACCTGTGATGATGTAATGGTCACATGACCTGCCGGGGAAAGCAATTGAACACACAGAGCTGCATCAGTGAGGTGAGGAGGAGACATGACAGGGGCCAGGGAAGGGGGAGAACATTGGGTTAAGACATATTTACTGGGGGGCTGTGTGGGGACACATTACTTACTGGGGGGCTGTCAGGGGGCACATTACTTACTGGGGGCTGTGTGAGGGCATATTACTTACTGGGGGGCTGTGTGGGGGCACATTACTCACTACAGGGCTGTGTGGGGGAACATTACTCACTGCGAGGCTGTGTGGGGGTACATTACTCACTGCGGGGCTGTGTGGGGGCACATTACTCACTCTGGGGCTGTGTGGGGGCACATTACTCACTCTGGGGCTATGTGGGGGCACATTACTCACTGCAGGGCTGTGTGGGGGCACATTACTCACTGCGGGGCTGTGTGGGGGCACATTACTCACTGCGAGGCTGTGTGGGGGCACATTACTCCCTGGGGGGCTGTGTGGGGGCACATTACTCAGGGACATTACTGGGGTAGCTTTGGCTTTGGAGGAAATTTTGGGGGGTTGTATGGGAGACATTACTGGTGGTAATTGTGTGGTGCACGTATACATCTGAGACTGTATACGGGTGGTGGGGGAGCTGAGACTGTATCCAGGGGGGGTGCTGAGGTTGTGAATACAGGGGGTAGAGGAGAGGCTGTGTATACAGGGGGGTAGAGGAGAGGCTGTGTATACAGGGGGGTAGGAGAGCCTGTATATAAATGGTAGAGAGGAGAGGCTGTGTATACAGGGGGGGAGAGTTGCTGTTCATTATTGGGGGAGGCTAAATTAGGGCACCTAATTTAATTGCTCTAAATGCTCTAATTTGGGTGACTTGGGTGTTTTATGTTGGGAATAGTGTGTTCAGTCATGTTGTGAGGATAATATATATTGGAATCACAATCCATTATACTGTAAGTGACTGCGGTATTTTTAGGGGCACCATGGGGAGTTGTGCTGCATGGAGTTGAAGACATTTCTTTGTGAATTCAGAGGAAAACCAAGTCCGGAAGAAAGCATAAAGAAGTACCCTTCCGGTTGGATTAGATGGTCACCTGTAAGATTCAAGAGGTTACTAATATCTGTAACTAATGACTACTAGTGTGTAAGGTAGCATCACCAGGGGCACGCATGTACGTAAGCGTGCAGGGGGCAGCATTTTCAAGTTTCGCCTCAGGCAGCAAAAAGGCTAGAATCGGCCCTGCTCCTACTGGAGACTGTCTTGGACTGTGTAAACTATCTATTATTATAGGTGAGGAAACCAATTTCTGCTTAGTTAACACCCAGACGGGCAGGTGTTTATTTTATGTTTTGTTTCTATGCTGCATTTGAATACCATTGGTGGAGTGAATAAAACTCAACATTTGGACTAATAACCTTGAATTCTGTGTCATTGCCAACCACCCAACAACCCCAGATCCTGGCAAAACCCTTTTATCAACAGGATAGGTGTCAACTTTCTGATAAATAAAAAGATCTAAAAAAACCTGATTGTCTGCACAATCTTCTACTTTATTCAGACATGGAATAGGACACTGCGTTTTTCTAAACGGCAGTCTTAATAAATTCCCACCACTTTTCCTCACAGCTCATCTTCTGGATCTCCGTGGACAGGGACACTTCTATACTCTCTGCCTACACACACAATGATGCGGCATGTCGCCGCCTGATTACATCATAGTGTGTAAACACAGGCAGAAAGAGCCGGAGGTAAGTACTAAGTTTACAATTTTTTTTAAAGGGGGCTCTGCTGCTAGACATTTAGGGGAGCTCTGCACCTGGACAGGGGGACTCTGCCGATGGACATTCAGGAGGGATTTGTAGCTGGACATGAGGGCGCTGCTGCTGGACAAGGGCGCACTGTAGTAAGTAAGGGGGCTCCACAGCTGGACAGGGTGACTCTGCTGCTGGACAGAGGGGTTCTGCAGCTGAAAAGGGGTTTCTGCTGCTGGAAATGGGGGCTTTGCTGATGGACATTTAGGGGAGCTCTGCTTCTGAACATTTGACTATTAAGGGGGGCTGCTGGCCATTTCATTAAAGATTAGTTGCTGCATTTCCAGCCCTAGGCTTATACTTGAGTCAATAAGTTTTCCCAGTATTTGTGGTAACATTAGGTAGCTTGGCTTATACTCGAATATATAAGGTATTTATCAGTTTACTTACATCAGAGTATTCACTCCTCAAACATCTTTTTAGGCTCCAAGAAAACTATGAAATGAAAACAGCCTGATAAAGTTGCAGGATGATTATCTGGAGAGCCACCTCATGTGTAATCACTTTTCAATTTTATTTTATATCATAATAAAATGAAAGGATCATTTCATATATTGGAAAATTATTACAGTTGTCCGGCAACATCTGTTTCATTAATATGGCTTCAGACAGGAATATGCTGGTTGTTTTAAGCAGGAAAGGTTTCTTTTGATGTACAGTATACATTGATTTTCCTAGATTGATATTTTATGTGAATATCAATAATAGAGTAATTCATCTCTTTGTCTTTATGACTCCATTGACCCTGACTTAATGCAAGGTTAAACTATTGGGTAGAGTTCCCATGAAATATCACACATACTTGTAGCTGCAATATCATGTACACAATGTGTTTTTACATAAAAATTAAAAATACACAATTTTTACACAATTTTACACAATTTAAAAATAAGAAGAAACTTGGTGAAGAGTATGGATCTTGCATACCAACTGTTTTGAGGTTGAAAAAAGTGACAAAGATCTTTTGTTTACATGGTTGCATGTGGGATGTCCACATTGGTAGAATCTCTTGTCATTCCACCTCTGGATTTCAGAATCAAAGGGATCTATAAAAATATATATTTTATTCACACTCATTCCCTCTACTTTAATATATTAGATTTAATATTTGTCTCATTAGACCTTTTTGTCACGGGTGTTCCTGTGACCCACGACCCGGGTCGCAGACACACCCATGCTCCTCAATCCTCTGCCACGGCTCTCATCTTTCACGAGCTTCCCCACCTCCTAGGGCACGCGCGCTTCCGGAGATTTAGAGGGCCAGCGCGTCTATAATTTTTATATGTAAACCGGTGAGATTTTACATAAAAGAGGGAATTGTTCCTCGATAACGTGACAGGGAATGACGATCCTTGAAAATTGACGACAGTCTGTGTGCATCAGCATTTAAATGCTGCCAGTGGCATTCAAAGTGTAAAATAAACATTCCTAGACAACCCCTTCAATACTCCATGCACTATACTGGGAAGCTGAAAAAGTCGATGTCAGGATCAATTGTAGTGGATCCTCTGTACCACTGCAGATGATGACATAAGCCGACACCTGGGACCGGAGTCTAAGTGGTATTTGGTTTTCACCAGAGCCCAGTGCAAAGCAGGTTTGATTTGTTGCAGCGTGGTACCACCAGGTCTTTCCACAGGTGCAACTTTGTCTGCAGCTGCGGCCACTGCAAAGTACAGAATCGTAAGGTAAACTCATGGTCGGGGACAGGCTGGAGGTTGAGACAGGCAGCACAGGATCAGAGTTGGAGATGTAGAGGTAGGTCAGGACAGGCAGCACGAAATCAGAGTCAATAACGGAACCGGGTCACAACAGGAATTTGGAAACACAGCAAAACGCATGAAATAGCTTTCTCAGTGGCACTAGGCACAGAGATCCGGCAGGAAATGCTGGGAGGGGCTGGCTTTTATTAACTTCCTGGGAATGGTCAGCGTCCCTGCCTCCGAGGGCTGCCGAGCAGGAGCACAGACAGGTAAGGCGGAGAGGGGAGCCGGGGACTGCAGGTGTGCCCGCGACCCGGAACGTGGATCACAGGGGCACCCGTGTCAGTCAAAATGCTGTGCAATTAACTAAAATGCAGTAGTACAGTTTTTATGGCTTTCACTTTGTGCGATTATGTAGATGACAAATTGATATAGTTTTTGCTGTTATTTAAAATCTTTTAAAAAATGTAACATTTTTTAACAAAACAAAAATTCCGCCATATGTTCATATTCTGCCACTAATAACAGTTTCATACTTCCATCTATAGAGATGGCTAAGGAGGAGAAGCTGATGTTTTCTTTTACATTTTGAGGACTGTAAAAGCTTTTACATGTTTATTTAAATTTATATGTGTAGTTAAATGGCCAAAAAGGTGGAGATTCTGACATTTGGACATGAGTAGAGATGAGCGAGCACTAAAATGCTCGGGTGCTCGTTACTCGAGCCGAACATTTCCCAATGCTCGAGTGCTCGTTTCGAGTAACGAGCCCCATTGAAATCAATGGGAGACCCGAGCATTTTTCAGTAAAATTATAAACTGAACGAGCACAGTGAAAGAACACAGTGCAGAACAGATTGCAGATGTTCGGGAACATCTGCGATCTGTACTCACAATTTATATGTGTAGGACTTAAATGGCCAAAAAAGTGGAGATTCTGACATTTGGACATGAGCCCTCTCCATACATCCTTTACAATTAACCCAACTACTATGTCATGTGACATTATATACAACTAATGACAGTAATAGGTGCCGTAATGTCTGTTTTACAAAATATAAATGATCGTCATATAATTGAAATCACGTGTAAATGGCATTGTAATAGTTGTTATATTGGGATTTGTAGCAGAAAAATACTTTGCTGCTATTGCAAAGAGGAAAAGCGCCGCTGAGATTCTTTTTTTCTGTAGAGTGTGAATTAACAATATAGTCCTTGTCAGTGTCTATAATCAGATGTAAATAAAACCAAGCCTAGTGCGAGTTTATTTAGATTTGACGCTCATTAGGTGGCTGACTGCACAGTCTCTGAATAAACAGTCAGCAAGAACGCCGAGAGTCAGATAATACAAGAACAACCTCCCAGATCATGCACCGCACAATATTTCTACAGTATAGCAGAACACTGGAGTTCTTTTATACGGATGCTAGAGAAGTGAGTATACAGCAGACCCTCAATTATATTCCTACATTTAGGTTGAAAATAGAGGTGTTTAATCAAAGGTGGCAAATGACCAAGTTCTTCAACTGGCTGCCAACTTTTAAAGGGTCTTCTCTTTTGGCACATAAAACTTGCAGATGACAGTTAAGTTCTGTAAATAGCCTGCAAGGAATTAACAGCAATTAGGCAAGGAAAAGCCCAAAGTAAAACTGCCACCCACCCTGAATAAACAAACTGCAAGTAGCAAAACTAATCACCCTCTCTGATAATGGCGCTTAAAGAGATCCGCTACCCTTAGATCTTGTACTTCCCACAACTCTAATGCATATTTTTTAGTACATTTCTGAATAAAATGACAAATAGGTGCTGCCAGTTGGGGCTCTGTCCCTGTACTCCTACACTGCCCTATGAGAGCTGACACAACCCATCTACAAAGGAAATGGTTACACCCTGTAACATTTTATTCACATCTGTATACTGAAACGGGCAGGTTTATGTATGATTAGAAATTAAGTGTTAACGAGCAGTTGGACAGGTGTACCTAATAAAGTGGGCAGTGAGTGTACAAAGTCCAAGGTGAATGGGACTGCACTTAGCGAGTGTGATTGGAATGCCTAAAGAGATGAGTTTTAAGAGCATGTTTGAAATGTTGGAGCTTGGGTATGAGCCTGATAGTCTGGGATCGGCATTCCAGAGAACTGGTGCAGCTCGGGAGAAGTCCCTGAGACAACATTTTTTTCAAAGGGCTTTGATGAAAAATGACTTTGGTGTGTAAAGAGTGAACACCCACAATTGGAGGTATCTCCAGTTGTTGGTTTTAGAGGTGGATGTAAGCTGTAATTTACAGTGGACAACCACAGATTCTGGTACCAGCTCTGCTTATGGGCAGGCGCCAAAAGAGTGATGTAATGGTACTGCACGGGTCAGAAATTTTTATGTCCCGTGACGGAAAGGGGTTGAAAATATGTCTGAAATAAGATAAGTATACAATAAGCCAAAATTCATCATAATAACTAAACATCATGATCCATCTACTGTGATTGCAAACATACAGTACTAAATTGATAGCTTAGCATTGAGGGCTCAGCAGTCCCGTTGCTTGATTAAAAGAAAGACTTATTAAACACTTCCCAACTGGCCTTTTTTAGCCCTCAATGACCAAGGTACTTTTCCCAGTGATGCAACCTTTTTGGGTAGAGGTATCTCACTGGTTATGTACTCTCTCTAGGAGAGCAGCTGTTTCCAGTGGTCTACAAATACTGGGTAGAGGACATACCACAGAGTTCAAATGTAATTCATAGTTTGCAGTAGGCCAGGTTCTAGAGCATATGGTTTTAAAGTGAAAAATAAAACATTTTATCTACACATTAAATTAGTTTGAATCCCAATTTTTAATTCAGAAAATTCATATTTATAAGAATGTTTATACATTTTTTATAATATTTAATGCCCGAGATAGCTTCAATAACTTATTAGTTGTCATTTACTCCATTGATCAATCAAGCAATAGGGCTAGAACTACAAATATACCAAGAGAAAGAGTGTGCAAAAACCCATACATGGGCCCTGTACCTCACCAATATATAAACAGCAAATCAGGACAGATGAGGAAAAAAACTAAATAAAACTTAACTTTTACTGAAACTGCTCTAAAATTAACATACCTATCGCTACAGAGAAAAATAGATAGCAAACAATAGCTGCCACAATGACATTCTGCTAGTCAATAAGATTCTACAACAGCAACAGAGCTATTATTGTTGTAGTATAGGGTACAGAAGTTTATATCGAGAAGGTATATAAACAGGAAAGATCTCACCCATTCAGTGATGCTTGGTGGGCGTTGGTAGACAGTTTGGATGGAACGTAGGGTCTGCAAACGTCTGTTCAGCTGGCCATCCAGTCATCATTAGTCCAAGGAAGGCAACAGTTGGCAGTTCTAGTCAGACCGTATCACTGTGACCTTGCCCTTACAGTCCCCACAAACTGCCGTCCTAACAAGGACAGTCCACAGCTTATCCTGTAATCACTCACCCTATATTACAAAAAAGGAGTGCTCTTTGCCCAAAGCGTTTCCTCCAAGATATAATGGATTCATCAGGGGCGTAAATAATGGAACAACATATCTAAAGTGAAACAGATCGATCGCCTCACGAACCAGTGTGTGACAGCGATCTCCTGCTTGGCAGACAGATGACAGTGGTCCTGTCTGTCCTAACAGTAGCGGTGGTACCATGCTGTTCACTGTGTCAAGCATGCGCCAATTAGAATTTCACTGGCTAGCTAACCATTGTGGCAGCTATTGTTTGCTATCTATCCTTCTCTATATACCGATAGGTTTGTTAATTTTAGACCAGTTTCCGTAAAAAAATTTTATTTAGTGTTTTTCTTTACCTGTGCTGATTTGGCATTGACTCCATTGAAGATCATTCCCTTCATCCACAATGTACATGTAATGTTGAAGTTCAAGTTAAAAAAGAATTAAAAAACAATATATTTTAATAATTTCAACTATAAACATAAAACATGCCATGAAAAGAAGGGAAATTTTGTATAGGCCACAGGTTTCTTACATCTGCTTTGTAGTTTGAAGCCTAAATCTGAAAGAATCTAATGTGTTAACAAAGCCTTCTGTATACAAGTGAAGCAGACGAGGTGACATTGCTGCACTCTACCCTACCAATTTGTAAAATTAAACAAATAATAAACTGAAAACCCATTAAATGCATCCATACTTTTCGCTTTTTAATCACCCATTGCAGTATCAACATTACAACTTATTTTCATGTTGGTTATAAACAAAGGCTATTACCATCCGTTAACTCCCGGCACAAGGTCATACAGGATATCACATTAGCATTTGAGAATTGAATGTGGTTACTTTTTATAAAAAAACCTTGCAACAATTGAAATTCTAATTACGATGCATGGACATCCGTGTAGAAGGGACAGGCATGATCCTCGAGACTAGGCTGCTGCTTATTTAATAGCCTGAAGATCACATTATGTCATCTGTGCTAAATGGTAGCTGAACTTTATACCTTAAATTCAGATGATTGAGCAATGCGCTTTCTCCTCCTTTCCCCCTTCTACTGTGGAATAGCAAAAGGCAAGGGCATTCTCAGTCAATCACAAGCATTTGCTTACATTATAACATGCCCTCTTCTTCAATATTCATTATTTCCAGTTAGATGGCTTTAGTGTTACAGAACAAATGGACAAAGCAGGGAGATTACTGTGAGTTCCTCTGCCACTGTCAGAGTCATATTATGAGGGTCAATGAATATGGATGGTGTGCTCCAAATAAAGTTCGCTGCAAGAGTTCAAATGATATTTTTAGTTCTGGCACGTAACAAATACAAGGCACAGATGAACTGGTTCAGTAGAGATTGAATGAACTGCTCTACATTTGGAATACACAGCCACAAAAGGTTTAATAAAAGTCAGATAGTCTAATTCAAGTCGAATGCTAGATTAAGAGAACAAACGCAGTACAACATACTCATGTGATTTTATTTTAAAAGGATTTTCCCAGAGGAATATTTCAACAATCTTTACTAGATTGGAGTTCTACGACTGGGAGAATGGGGGTTATCTGACTGTTTCTGGCCAAGCCAATAGAACTGACCGCCACTTCCTGACATTAACTGAACGAAGAGGGGGCTATGTATGTGCTATGTATGTGGCTATGTATTGCCAATCCCAATTGGTCTGTTCCACAAAAATAAAATTAATGTCTAAGTTAAGTCTTATATCTGCTAAATAAAGTGCAAGTTTAAGAGGAAATCCACAAATGTTCATTATGTTGTCATGTTGTACATTATGTCATTTTCTGTACTAACTGATTACCTAATCATATCACATCTGATTAGTGGAGGTCTGAAACCGCAACCTTAACATGTGCCCACCTGGACGAAGCCGGGTGGGCATACGTGACCCCTCCTCTCTCCATTGAAAATAATATTGCACGGGTATAGATTGCATGCTCTATCTTTTTGTGGCTAAGGATTGGTATGGTGAGGACACGTTATGCTCACCGGACCGTTCCATGTGGCTTTTGCCATCTATGGGGGATGTATGTACATACATCCTGCTCATGTTGCAGCCTAACAAATTTCCTAATACTAGCTAAATAGTTTAGAAATTTTGCAAATATTGCTTTCTTCATGAACCTCCAAAAAATTAAGAATTGATAAGTTGAGGTACCATTTTGTGAGCATGAATTCTCACCTGACCATGACCAGGACGTGATAAACGTCAAAATGCGTGGGCCACTGTTCCACTCCACAGTCGTAGCTGTTTTTATTATTCTAATACAGGAGCCAAAATTTCCTCAACTCAATGGATTTCATTTTGGTACTGGAAGCACATGGAATATTTGTACAATATTTATCCACAACTCTTTAATAAACCCCTCTGACTGATAAAACCTGTTGCTGATCCTAACATTCATAATATACTCCCTAAGTAAGTTTTAATTCATTACATTTGTTATATAAAAGACATTAGAGTGAAAGTCAAGTGGCCAAACACGGGATTAACATTCAGTCACAGTATTGCTGAACTATATTGTTTAGAAGTGCTGATCATCTGATAACACACGTATCTGGACATACCAAGAAAAGAGAAAGCTTAAGGGAGGACATATTAAGTGCAGATCCTTAAAAGAAAACCTGCAACAAAGTATGGTATAATACATCGAAAATGAATGAAGTTTCACAATATCTTGTTGATATGTGGCCAGAAAAATAAACATTTTAGGACACATCATTTAATATCTTAAAATTATTTTATTGATTTTAAATTTGGATTTTCTCCGTTTATTTTTTTTACACTGAAGTCCGTAGGGGATTGAAGGGTCAAGTATCTACGAAGAAGAACATGTGTTGGGTCATCCTTGGAGAGTTATGTTTAAAAAAAAAGCCTACGTAAAATGAGACCTCCACTAAGAATGATAAAGTGAGCAGTAAGTTACAAAACTATCCTGTCCACTTTTGAAGTAGTAAATCAAGAAGAGTTTATGAAAACATCTTACAGCACTTCTGGGAACTCAATACTTGGGCATTTTCCAATTAATTAAAATTTCAACATCTTCTCAGAAGCACTTTCTCTCTTTCCAGGTGTCCAGTCCAACAACTGGCAGTGAGAATCTGTGAATCTACTTACATATACAAGAGATGTGCGTTAATTTCACTTGGAAGAACCAATAAATAAGATAATAGACAATAGCCTATTATTAGATCATTAGATATTAGATTATAAGCTTTACCTGAGAGTGGGTTCCATTCATAGGTACTAACATCTGGTATTTACAAGGTTATTGTTTTTTTTTTAATTGGGAAATTTTCATAAGTTACAAATTTTATTTGAACCCTATTAAATGTTTTAGCCAATCAAAGTCTAAGAATTTGTAACAAAATTAATTTCATCTTAGAGGTTAAATAATTGTATTTAATATGTTTTTCTAAATCTGAAAACTTAATAATGAGTCTATGGGGAATGCTTATTATTCATATGATAATATATATATATATATATATATATATATATATATATATATATATATATAAACCGCATATACTCGAGTTTAAGCCGAGTTTTTCAGCACAACTGGGCTTATACACGAGTCAATACAGCCAGCGCAGCACTTAAAAAAAAAAACTTATATACTCACCCTCTGGCTTCCCCGATGTGCAGCGCTGCTCCCACAATGTCCACGCTTCTCCCCCGATGTCAGCACTGGTCCTCCTCTGTCTTCCGACTTCTTCTGTCTTCGGTAACATTCTGCAGGACGCCGCCATGTTTTTCTCCCAGCCGTCGCTGTATACTACATGGGGCAGGCTGGGCTGGCTGTATGCTACTGGGGGCAGGCTGGGCTGGCTGTATGCTACTGGGGGCAGGCTGGGCTGGCTGTATGCTACTGGGGGCAGGCTGGGCTGGCTGTATACTACAGGGGACAGGCTGGGCTGGCTGTATACTACTGGGGGCAGGCTGGGCTGGCTGTATGTCTGCAGCTGGGGCGTGCTACTGGGACTGGGCTGGCTGTATGCCACTGGGCAGTGGCTGGTGTATACTACTGGTGGGACTGGCTGGCTATAGCTACTGGCGGCAGGTTGGGCTGGTGTATGCTACAGGGGCAGGCTGGGCTGGCTTGTATTACTACAGGGGGTAGGTGGGCTGGCTGTATACTACTGGGGGCAGGCTGAGCAGGCTGTATGCTAGTGGGGGCAGGCTTGGCTGGCTGTATACTACAGGGGACAGGCTGGGCTGGCTGTGTACTACTGGGGGCAGGCTGGCTGTATACTACTGGGGGCAGGCTGGTTGTATACTACTGGGGGCTTGCTGGCTATATACTGGGGGTGGGGTCTATGATCAATACATTTCCCACCCTCGGCTTATACTCGGTTTTCCCAGTTTATGATGGTAAAATTAGGGGTCTCGGCTTATACTCGGGTCGGCTTATACTCGAGTATATATGGGTAAATAAAGTACCCACTTTTTATATTGTTGTGTGCAGCCTATTTTTTACTTTTACTTATATATAGTATCTAGTTATATATAGTGCCAATCATCTTCTACTGTGTTGGAATACTAGAGACAACCTGTAACTGCATACCCAGTGCCTGAGTGGGACCTGCTGTGTACTTAACACTGCGACAGCCAAGTTTTGGGGTGCTGCCACAGGGGCGCCCGCTTGAGCAACTTTTTTGTATTAAGGTATACAAAAAACAGCTTTTTAAAGGGATATATTTTCTTGTCCTATCCTTTCCCCTTTCTTTCCCTTACTTTCTTCCATGACTTTTTTTACATATATTTTTTGTGTATATGAAATATATAGTATAATAAAGACTCATATATTAATGTATCTTTAGTCTTTAGAACATAAGGAAAAACATCTGCCACTATATTGTGGCACCCTGTTATAGAAATAGTTTACAATTCAGGACCATATCTGTATCTCACATAAATCTGGTGCTTCTGGAATCAAAAGTCTAATTTGATCTGAAAGACATGATTCTTATATTTAATAGGATACCAAATTCATGTTCCTAGGTACTATAGAACCACCTCTAACAGTAACTCATCTCAGACTAATATGACTCTTCCCTGCTCATTTTCACGTGACTTTGGAGGAGATGGGTGAGATTTTATATAATATAGGGAATACTAGAAAGACATTTCATACCCTACTTGATAAGGCTGGTAGTTGAATTGGTTAAAAGCTGGTGACAATGTACCTTTAAGGGATCAGTCCCATGGCTATTACTCTGATATATTTGATTGTTTAAAATACATCTCATGTCCCATTATTTTGGCAGGCAGGTAAGCATAAAGATATAAAATGGCAAGCTCTGTATTGCTGAAGCGCGGATGTAAATAGTAAAGAGATGCCTCTGTTATCATAGCTGCCGCTGTTTATTTCACTTAAGAATCCCCCGGGCAAATTCACTGAGAATAAACTAGAAAGCAGTAATAGAAACATTTTTCTTGTATTATTTACTATGTCAGCGTATGACAGATAAAACAGATGAACTGCAAGATGTTGCACTTCATTAAACAACATTAGCATTTTCTCTTCTAATAAAAGTCTACATTTATTAAATTTACAGGTCTGGTCCTATGTATGGAAAGAAAGCTTGGCTGTAATACTCCACATTTTAATGTGCAGGAGAAAACATTTTTCAATTGTCATCCAGTATCTGGCAGATAATTCTATTTCTAGTGTACAGGCAGTCCCTAAGTTAAGAACACCTGACATACAGGGGACTCCTAGTTACAAATGGACCTCTTTGCCCACTATGACCCTGGTTAAGCTCCCCGGATACAGGTAATTGTTGGGAAGCGGATATGGAGAGGACGGGCAGAGCCCTTGCCATACAAGGTGGGTGTTTGCTGCATATTGCTGGCATTGATCACGGATGTAAGCTACTTAAATGCTCATGACAAAGATGCTGGAGGCTTTTAAATTCTTGCATGCACGCCGCCATCTTGGATTCAAACATCTGACCCCCCCCCCCCAAGAGGTCATTGGGGGAGGCAATCGGTTGCTATGATAGCTGTAAGTCTAAGCTAAATTTTCAAGCTTGTCATTCACCAGATCTCCAAGTGTCTGACGCAGGCAGAAAACTGCCATATGCTGAAATACTGTAGTATTACAGTTTATGGTAGAAACAATCAAATCCCCAGGGGTTAAAGTACCCTCGGGGGTAAATAAAAAAAAAATGAAAACCTAAAGCTCAAATAATTCCCTTTCCCTACAAGTGTAGAGTCCACAAGAAAATGGTGCAAATGCGTTTGCCAATCGATGAAAAGTATAATACAGCTCTGTTTTTGTGTAAATGGAAAAATGAAAAAAAAAACTATTATGGATTTTTGAAGATGGGGAGAAAAAAATGGAAACACAAAAGCAAAAAAGGGTCAAGTCATTAATGACTTAATCATTCTTCCCATGACAACCCAAATTTTGAAAATCCAATTGTCGCAGGGACAGAAACAAATTTTGTCTAGGGTTACAAAATATTCTTGTTGTGACTTACAGAACCTTGTACATAACCTGGAGACCTTCTTATATATAAACTGTATGAATAATAATCCAGGACACGAAACAAAACAAAATTTCAACACTTTCTTTGTTACTTTCTATAGATCACACTTTCCCCAATCTTTCCGAAAATAATGTACCTTATAGTGCTTACCTATTAATTCCACAAATACCTACTAAAGGTCTACTGAAGAACTGTGTGAACTGCACTTCATCGAAATTTTATATATAACCCATTTTATGAAAAAGGCTCAGCTGTTTTTGTTCCAAAATTTACATCTCACACCTCTTTCCAAAAAAGTAGTGTTGTTGGTGTGTGATGCGGCAGGTAGGCTATAAGACATCAGGGGAGATTTATTGATCCGAGTAAACGGGTCAGTCTGAGTTCACCTAAAGTGCATTGTCCGACGATCATGCACTGTGCCGCGATTCTCTAAGATCGTGTACCCGATATCCTGCATGTGTCGCTTCCCCGCTCAGGTCCGACGGAGTTCACCATCTTCTTCCCGGTGTGTGTAAGTGGATTGGATTACGACACAATTTGAAAGTTAAATCCCGCACTCAGTCCGAATCAGTCGGATCGCCCGACGGCACAGCCCTGATGATCGCATGCGACAAAATTCCAGTACAGAACCTTGTTAAATACCTGTCAAAGCTGTAAAAATCCTGAAAACGGTGAACAGTCTGAGAAAGTGCACTCCGCGACCCTTAGTAAATAAGCCCCATCCCATTCCCGTATTCCCTCTTTCATGTTATTCACCTGTTTACTTATAATGGTATTGCCTTCAGCATCATATGCAAATGACCTACATTTTTGTATTAGATGATGCTGGAAGTGGAGCATTACTTTCCCATTTCTTTGGCTTTATAGCAGTTAGAACCATGTTTCTAGTGTCATTGTAAAGTGCATAATGTCAGTTAGGAATGAGAACTGCAGATAAAAATCTAATTCCTGACTATATCTTTAACTTTCCATATCTCCATAATACACCGAACTGCAATGAAGATATGTTTTGAAAGATGAAAGTATCATGCGGAACACACTTTTGTCGGACTGTTTGTCTGTTTCAGGGATTCCATGGCTTTGACAGGTATTGTGTTGCACGCAATCGTTTTTGGCACAGCTGCGCTAGCTTCCATGTGACAAAAAACATGTTGTTGGACAATCTGACTGATTCGGAATGAGTGTAGGATTTAACTTTCAAATTGTGTCACAATCCAATGCACTTACATGCACCACTCGGTCGGACCTAAGCAGAGAAGCGACACATTCAGGATATCGGGGGCCCGATCTCAGTATTATCATTGAACAATGCACTTTCGGTGAACTCCATTGGATGGTTTAGTAAATGTGTCCCGTTGAGTCTGAGTTAAATTAGGTTCTAGCTGCCACAGGGCCCAAGATGTGGTCATTTAAAGTAATGCTCCTCTTCCACCCTCTAAGAGTGAATCTTCTAAGCTCATTTACATAGTTTTTTATTTAGCTAAATGGGTAGGTTTTAAACCAAAACAGTAAACGCTTAAAAGCATATTTCATACCCTACCTGTGGGGGGCTGGAGGTTTTGATGCAAAACTTGGTCACAGAGTCCCTTTGATGAATTAGGTACAGTTCCCTGATCAAAACAGCCACATAAAGCACCAATCTTAAAAAAATGCCCTCAAAGGGGATAAACATTTACTGACCTTACAATTCATTTGCTAAACATTGCTTGGCAGCTACTATCTAATATACAGCATTAACGAATAGTATGTTCAGCAATTTTATAATGTATTGTTATTAGACAAATTCAGCTGCAAAAACCCATGAGAAGTTAGAGCTTGCTAATGGAAAATGTTATTATTGTAATGGCAATAAAACAGAATAATGTGAATCTAAACTAGTTGAACTAGTGCTACAATGTCTTCCCACAATTATTTCCACAATTCCCAAGTCCAGTCTTGTTTAGGATGTACAATTTTCTGTTTTCAATAAGCTGCCTACCAATCACTTAATGTTTGTGGTGCTGTAGTTTCTTTTACATGTAAATATTGTTATGCTGTTAACATGAACAGTCAAGGTCATTGATTTTAAACCAAACACTGGGAACCCATACGCATTACTGTGTTATATGACACTAAGGCATACAGCAAATGCACATAATGTTTCCATTATATCTGCTCTGTTACTATACTGTTCTTTTACTTGGACTGCAGTTAATCTGCTAGAGTTTTCTAATGACTATTGTAAAATATAGAAACATTTTCCAGTGCCCTGGAGAACTGCCTCATGAACCTCTTACCTTGTATTCATGTGTAGGTGTATGGAGAAAAAGGGAAAAAAAACAGAGACGGTAGCGTTATTTAGGAAACATAGAGGTATCAGTTTAACCTTCGGGAGTTGTGCTGATCATCAGGCACAACTTTGGTTTTCACTTATAATTGGTGTTTTGCTGCAGCCACTTCCTACCCCTGGCGTGGCCAATGGCCCCTGGGGTATATTACAGTGAACCAAATGTATAGTGGTGCGTAGTGAGGCGCACCGCTATTGGGGAAAAAATGGATGTATACAAATGGCACCAAGAAAACGTCATAGATTAGCTATAATAGCCACAATCTAGGATTATCCCATTAGCCCATGGACCAACTTATCTAATACCCCCATACACGGGGACCCTCCTTGTTTTCATGTTATCTTTCCATATATTTTATTATTATTTTTAGACCTGAGGAAACACCTAAAGAAGGTGTGAAACGCGCTGTCTTGTTTTTACCTTTTCTTCTGGAAAAAAACAGATCCTACTTTGAGCGTAAAAACATGCCAGTGCCATTCATATACATCCATTTTTTCCCAATAGCGGTGCGCCACACAACGCACTACTGTACACTTGTATTAATGTGCACCTAGGCCGTACACATTATGAATGACAATACTTGATCAATTAACAATGGATCATGGGGGATTTCAAAATATATTTCTTTGTTTTTTAAGGGACTTTGCGTAAAAGTTCAAATTAATCATCTAGTTGAGAAATAACATGAACAAACAATACATGCCCCCTAATGTGTGTTTGATCATGAGGTTCCTCTGATCGTCCTCCAACGTAGTGGTGGTTGTTTCTCAATTCAATTGTATGGGGATGCTATACATGAACCAGGAACAATGTTTGATAAAGCCAAAGGTAAGGACTTGGACCAGAACAGCTACCAGATTAAATTTCCTTAGTGGTAATGTTGGCAGGGACAGCCAAAAGTGAGGACTAAATGCAATTGCATGTGTATTAAAGTAAGTCTTGGGGGACATGTTAAAAATGTAGGGGTAATACTAGGGATGACATCCAAAGTGTAAAACTAAAGTTAAGGTGGAAAACAAGGCCAAGGTAAGGGACTTAAAGAGGAGCTGTCACCCCGAAAAAGACCCCCTGCAAATATGCCCCCCAATAATCTTCAGAAATGTGCCCCCCGAAATTGCTGCCGGCTCTCTGCGATGAGGCCATGCCACACTACGCCATGTTTATTCACAGTGACGGCCAAATATATATAACATCGATATATGACAGCGATTAAGCCATATATGCGATGCTGTTGGCTTCTCCTACAGGTCCCCATTGACAGGGGCGTGCTGGGGGAGTGTCGGCTGGCACCTTTATGAATAAACCAGACTGCCAGCACACAATATACGAGGATCCGACCTCTTATTTGGTCAGATCTGTTTATACCAACTTTCCAAACATAAATTTTTAAAAAACTGTCTGGCGAGAATGGGGCTGGGGGGAGGATTATGGTGGGGGTCTTTTTCAGGGTGACAGGTCCTCTTTAAGCAATTAAAACTCTAAATAGAGATAGAACAAAGGAGAAAGAATGAGTCTTGAGTCTCTGGCAAACTGGGGATAGTTAATGCCCTTGGGCTTTAGTTGATAATACCCACTGTTCTGAGAAATAATTATTGTCATTCCACCTGTATAGTACATAAGTGTGTTCAATTAAAGTGTCATGACAAATTCACAAAATTGGAGGTAAGGGTGAAGAGATCTTTATTACACACTTCATGCATAAGGACACAGCAACACCAACGTGTTTGGTCCCGAGGGACTTAGTCATGCTACTGTTGGTGTATCGACACGTTGGTGTTGCTGTGTCCTTATCGATTAAGTGATGTTACATGTACAATCAATAAACTGTAAGCGCTTTTACTTATATTGCCCTACCCACAACCTCTTCCTGCAAACTGGCCTTGCCCTAAATCACAGGTGACAACTTGGTGATGGTCCCTAATCTGAAGCTTGGTACAAAGAATAGTAAAGCAGAGCGAGAGTATATGGATAATCACTAGCCAGATGATTTGCCTAATAAGCGCCTGTGTATAAGTGAATGAGGAATGTATGGATTGAATGGACATTGCCCCAGGAGGTGATTGGTGAAACATCGAGCACACTGATAGGACAATATGCACACCCATTCCCAGCTATAAGAAAGGAAAGTCCAGCTCACCGCCACAGCCACAAATCTCTAGGTGCATGGAGAGACATGTCAACCCCTCAGCGACTCAGCATACAATAGGAAGTAAAATCACTTGCAGTTTATTGATTCCATGTAAAAATGTACATGTAATATCACTGAATAAATAAGGACACAGCAACACCAACGTGTTTGGTCCCGAGGGACTTAGTCCTGCTACCGTTGGTGTAGCGATGCATTGGTGTTGCTTTGTCCTTATCCATGAAGTGATGTTGCATGTACATTTTTAAGTGGAATCAATAAACTGCAAGTGATTTTACTTATCCCGTGGACGTGCTAAAGTATCCTTCCTATTGTATGTATTCCCAGCTATGGTAGGTCTCTAGAACAGTCAATCAAGCAGCCTTCTGCAGAGCAAAGGTCTGGGTTTGGAACTACAGCAGGAGAACTACCGATCACCTACATCCTGCAAGAGTTCTGGAACATGCGTACCTTGCTTATTGACTCAAGAAGACGTCTATAATATATCTATAATACGATTATTAGATTTACAATACATTATTGTATCACAAAGTAATATCCACATGTCATCTATATTTGCAGCAAGTCATTATTTATGATGGAATTTGCAGTCTTTTATGGCAGTGTTACCACATCCAATATGGTATGGAATTGGTTCAATTTCAAACCAGTCCCTAACAAGATCCAAGCTGGTGTATAAAAGTCAGACATGAATATCAAATAGTCCTTAGAATCTCTGAAATTCATTATAAAAGACATGTTTTATGAATGAAACCTTGCAAGAAACATATGAATAACAATGACTGTGAAAGAAGGTTTGATCTTGTATGTAGATGACCCGAACCAGGCAGAAATACCAAACACGTGGTTTTCTAACAACAGATAGATATGAGAAGAAATAGCGCATTATCTCCCCGGGGACACTTCTCCCTGACAAGTGTTTGAAGAAGGAGAACTTGCTTTATAGGATAATGCATCCTCCAGGATTCTCAGTAAGACCTTAACCGCATTTCTTAATTTTCTTTATAAGATTTTATTAGTCATTTGTTTCAAGTTAATGCTCAGTCAGTTAAAACAACATGCCCCCTACCGATGTGAGCACTTCTATCTCCCCATAAGCTTTATGCTGGAGAGAAGACAAATCCTCGGTGGAGTCATGATCATTTATTCCTTTGTAATATACACATAAGAGCGATTAAAAGCATATCTGAGACAATTAACCTATCCTGAATTCTTAATAGGAGAAATATATTCTCGTTTATCATTCAATAGAACAGATAAAGATTGAGTTGTATATTATTTCCACAGCGTCAGTCATTCAGCAACCTCATCAGCTACTAATGACCCCGAGTCTTTCTCTATTTCATTGCTATACAGCACTCCAGCATGACTAATTTATAGATTTTAATTAGATAAATGCAGAGCCTCAATTTAACTAATTAAAAAATAAGATTGTTACTGTATATTCAAGGAAATACTGCTGGGTTTTCCTCTGCATTTCCCTATCCTGCAAGCTCTGAAACAAGAGCATAGCTGTGGCCATATCTATCAAACAATAATATATGTACTTTGCTACATGATGTATTTAACTATTGATATTATTAGTTTTGCTTTATTCCTAAATTATGTGCGTATTATCCCAGTACTGAGACAACTCTGTGTATTATCCATGTACTGTGACATCACTGTGTGTATTGTCTTTGTACTGTGACATCACTGTGTGCAAATTCACTGTTTTGTGACATCAATGTGTGTATTATTACTATACTGTGATCACACTAGGATACATTTACTAAGGGTCTGCGGAGCACATTTTCCGTTTCGCACCGTATTTAACAGGGGAATTTGGCACACGTGATCGGATTTTGGCACGTCAGCGCCGGCTTGCCCATCGGGGGCAGACCATCGGACAACCTGACGGATTCAGACTATGCGCGGGATTTAACATTTCAAATTGTGTCGCAAGACACGCACACACATACACCGGGAAGAAGAAGATGAACTCCGGCGGACCTCGGCAGGGAAGCGACAGATGCAGGAACTAGGACGCACGAGCACCGGACTTCATCTTCGTCGGACCGTCCGAAACGGGGATCGCGACAGAACCCGGTAAGCAAATTTGTCCCACTGTGTGTATTAGCCCTCTACTGTGACATCATTGTGAATTATCCCTATACTGTGATATCACTATATTCATTATCACTGGACTGTCACACTACTATGTGTATTGTTCCTGTACTGTAATGTCACTGTGTGTATTGTCTCTGTGCTATGCACTATGACCATCTCTGTCACTGACCATCCCATTTTTTATAAACTTTTTTGACAGCCTCTGTCTCTGTCAGTCTCTTTCAGTGACTGTCTGTCTCTGTTAGTCTCTTTCAGTGACTGTCCCTGGCAGTCTATTTCAGTGACTGTCTGTCCCTGGCAGTCTCTTTCACTAACTGTCTCTGACACTCTCATTCAAATAACTGTCTCTGACACTCATTCCAGTGACTGTCTCTGACACTCTCTTTCCAGTGACTGTCTCTGACACTATCATTCCAGTGACTGTTGGGAAGCAACCTTCTCAGAACTAGAAAGAGAAGATAAACCACAACAAAAGGAGGACGATAAAGGGGTCCCTGACCCACATGGACTGTTGTTACCTTCATATATCCCTTCTTGATCATGGACTTATGACTTATACTCCTTAGGACTCTTTACCATACTTAACCTATTACAATTGCTTTATAATTTATGTTCATACCTACTGGACACAGGTTTGTTCATTCGTGTGATAACTATGCTGTAGTTTGCTGTGGCTCCCCTATATACCCCTATCTTCATCTTGCTGGCATTTTTTCATGCTCTATTTTTAATCTCATTTTTTATTTATTATCCTTTGGTTTCTACGTATATCTTCAATAGACCAATACTTTGCAAACCATCTGCGATGGATACTACACTTTGATAAGCGTCATGCATCAACAACAATATACTATACTTACCAAGCAGTGTAAGAATATGTGACCATTTTCTAATCCATACGCTTGGACAGTTTGGATTATATAACATGATAATATTTTATACTCACCTACATGTGATTATTTACCTCTTAATATGTTGGCACTTCTGTGTTTTCGCCGTTTTGAGCTTTTCTACGTGTATTTTCTAGGAATTTATTGCTTTTTAAGGGCAGTTCTTATCTACTGTCCTTAGACAATGATACTTATTAGTTAACAAATATTCCTTTTTTCATCAGCAGACTCTATCTTAGCACTTGTAATCACTTGTTCATTTGTCGCACATACTACTTTACACTTACAATTAATGGATATAATATATATCATTTACTCTCCCAAAACTTTATTGTTTCTAGATGGACTCACCGGTACTTACATTATTTGATCCCACATATTTTCCGTCTACAAAAATAATGTATATGTTGTTGATTGACCACATATTCTGCTTGATGGTCGATGTTTCGCCGTTCGTCTCATGTGAACTATTGAGTGCCGCATAATAACGTCTGGTTGCTACTCTCACTACTTTTTAGATGTCAGTATCTCTATATAATCACGCCGTCCATAGGGGGTGCCTTTTTCCCCCTTTTTGTACGCTCTTACATTTTAAAGGCAATCGTTGTCCATTGTTTCTTATCACTTATACTTACCTGTTTATTAAGTTTTAAAAAATCCTTTTCGCACTTCTAATAATACTATTCTCATGGTATTGAATCTTATGCAATAGCGCCTTCATGCGCTACTACTGTTAAGCGACCAATCTAACACTGTATAGTATCATTTGGTTACCTAGTAACCATACTTACCGCGATCATGTGACATGCTACTTCCGGTTTCCAGGGAGACAATGGGGTACTTGCCGACGCGAGTCACGTGACTCATCCGGAGACTTCCGGTTTCCGATAGACATGCCGCCTAATTCGAACGCTTGTTTCTACAGCTGAGGGTGAGGGAAACATAGGGGGTATATAAGGGGAGCCCAGCAACACAGGGGGCATCTTTTACCCCTGAGGAAGTCTCCAGTTGGAGACGTAACGCGTGGGGAGCCTCCACCTCCTGACCACTTTACCTGTATTGAATGTATACCATGATTGCACTGTAGGCATCAATTTACCTAGCATTTACTTTAATGGCGGCTTGATATATGCATTTGCACTTTATACCTGTTTTCTCATTACTTAGGGGTGGCTTGGGTGCATATTGCCCATTCAGGAGGTGTCTTGTTTCTGCACCGACCGCAGTGCACAACATGGTAGACAATTGTATGTACTTTGGTACAATTTTAATTGATTTTAGATATGTGTTTGTGTTCAGTGTTTGATACAAATAAAACTTGTTATGTTTTTCTGAACCCATTATGTCAGTGACACACTGCTTTTTCTGGTTTTTTGATTACTTGTTTTGAGTGTGTCGACCATTACCTTTACTTGGCGTTATATTCTGCTGTGCAAGGTTTCATTTTCTTTGATTGTGTCTCTGACACTCTCATTTGAATAACTGTCTCTGACAATCTCATTCTAGTGACTGTTTCTGACACTCTCAGTGACTGTCTCTGTCTCTGACTGTCACTTTGTCTATAGGGAGATTTATCAGAAGTGTTTGAGAGCAGAATTGCTCTGGATGCCCATGGCAATTAGTCAGAGCTCAAGTTTCATTTCCCCACAAAAGACATTAGAAGATGTGATAAACCTACTACATTTACTTTTTATAGAAGTATTTCTTTATTGGAAACATTAGACATTTTTGCACATAGGTGCATTGATAATCTTTATTGTAAGACGGACTGGGGGGGCTAAACTCTACTTGGGTAACCAGTTATTGTATAGAGAGATATATTGAAGCTTTTCATAAAGGATCAGCTGTTAAATAACCTGTACACACAGGACACAGAGCAGAAAGCAGTTTGTGTGCTTGTATCCAGCAAAAGCTGTAACTACATTACGTCATGGTTAGTGCATGACTGCTGAATGGAGACTGCAAATTGTCACTGAGGTACCAAGCAGTGGTCCAGATTTAACTTAACTTTAACTTAAGTTACATTCCTAAATTCTTTGCCAAATGCTAGTCACTACTAGAAAGAAAGGAGGAGTCTTGATGAGGACCTGGAATGAGAGATTGGGGTACATTTACTAAGGGTCCGCACACCGCATTTCCATCTGGTTTCTCGACTATTTGTGCCGCATTTAGCAGGGGTTTTTGGCACACACGATCAGATTTTGGTGCAATCACGCCGACTTTCATGGAACACAAATCGGGGGGCGTGGCCGTCGGACAACCCGACTAAGTGCTGGATTAAAAATTCAAATTGTGTCACAAGACATGCACTCACATACACCGGGAAGAAGAAGGTGAACTCCGGCAGACCTCAGCGGGGAAGCGACACATGCAGGATATCGGGCGCACGATCTTAGTGAATCGCGCCGGACTTCATCCTCGTCGGACATCGCACCTCGAGGATCGCGACAGGACAAATGTGCCCCAAATGCCCTTCTCAGCCTTTAGTAACAGGGTGGTATAGAGTTTGATATGCAATGGTTTCACACTAATTAGTTCTGATTCTGATGACTGCAGCTATTCATTTCATTCACGTTAAGATGTATCATAAAGAGGGTTAGATTTAACTAAAATTAGTGCTCGGACGTTTCTTCCTTTTTTCGACCTGCCATACTGCGCAACATTGCTCAACATATTACTGATGAACAGAGATTTTAGTTTATGTCTAAGGTGATGGTCTTTTATAGGAAGGACCAGCTATGTGAAAGATCACCTTTCTGTCACAATTTGGGTGGTTTGTTTAAATAGGGTATCACTTTATCTAAAATTTACAAAATTATTTATTAATAATACTCATAACAATATTTTATGTGTCCAATCATTCATTTCTTTGATGAGCAGGTAATATTAGTATATTCAGGATAAAGACTATAAACAACTAAAACTGGCATTAAGCCAGAAACCGAAATAAATTGGCCTGGCAGCCTGCATGCATAACACCATCGCCATGGCTGCCTGCATTATACAGATTATACAGCTGTAGACATCACTTGAGTGTGACCTGGGTTCTGTCTACTAAGAATATTATCATACACTAACACTGACATCAGTACAAAATACAGATGCTCCAGTAAAACACCCATAAAGTGCTCAGTGCATGAATAAAGCTTGAAGTTCAGTATAACCAGTGACCTGCTGCTTATACTTTATGTCAGCTATGTGTTTATGGCTTACTAAAACATTTTGTAAAATTTCCATTTCTATCCATTTAACTCTGTTCTTTTACTTAGTTCTATCGAAAACATATCTGTTACTACCTCTACTAATGAAATGTTACCTACACTTTGTAAACACATGCCAAGATCTAAAGGCTGCGCATCAAACAAAAAACATGAAATTATATATTAAGGTCACAGTGACCGTCTCAATGTACTGCCAAATAGTCTTGTTGGCTCGCTTGCAACTTGGCTCCTGTTCATGAGTGATGCATATACTAAATTAGGCCTATGTTTTCTTTGCTGAATTCCAATTATGTGCAACACAGACTGGCAACATGGGCACGTGAACAGGTGTCTAAAGCTTAAGACTTTTAAAAAACTCCTTATAATTCTTCATGATTAAAAAAATAAAACTTAGGATGTATATATTTAACCTAAGTGATTAGGTAACTAAGAGAAAATCTGAGTGATTCCACGGACACACAAGTCATTTTGAGCCCTTTAGATAAAGATCTTCACAGGTGGAAACTTTGCCATATTGTCCTCCACCTTCCAATCCTTCAAACGCAATCTGAAAACCAACCTGTTTAGAATTGCCTCCAATATCCAATAACTGCTATGCTTCCTCATCTCGTGTCTCCATCTACCCTCCCGTATAGATTGTGAGTGATCCTGATCACTGTAGCTTTTGTATTTGTTCTTATCTTAATGTAATGTATGTGAACCCCTTACTGATTGTACAGAACCATGGTGCATTAATGGTGCTCTATAAAGGGAAAATTAATTTTGACATTTTTTTATAAATCAATAGTGCAGACAATAATAGTAAACTTTGTAATATACTTCACAGGGTTCCTGTATCTTTCTTCCTCTGCCATTAAAGGAAATATTCTGTAAGTATTGAAAGAGTTAATTATTAGCTTCCTTATATGTCTGAGGTGGATGGACCTTGGAAGGCATTGGCTGCATTCACACTTCGCGTTTCAATTGGAAAACGCAATGAGGAGGGTTTTTTCCCCAATCACATATACATTTCAATGGAATCCCATGTTTTATGTGTTATTCCTTAGACCTTAGGAACAGATTTAATGCTAAGTGAAAGAAATTTTGCAGAGGCTATTTGTATAAATGTCAAGCAGCCACATGGACTACCTCCAGAAGTTCTCTGATGACTCTGCAATAGTAGGCCTCATTACAGGTGAGAACGACAGGGAGTACAAAGAACTGATACGGAAATTTGTGGACTGGTGCCAGCGAAACCACCTTAGGATTAATGCTGGGAAGACCAAGGAGATGGTGGTGGACTTTCGTAAGCACAGTCCTCCTTCTCAACCGGTGGTTATCCATGGGACAGACATTGAGGCAGTGAAGTCCTATAAGTACTTAGGTGTCCTCCTCAACAATAAACTGGAGTGGGCAGAGAACATAAATGCACTTCACAGGAAGGGTCAGAGCCGGCTATACCTGCTGAGGAGGCTGAGGGCATTCGGAGTACGGGGGGCTCTTCTTAAGACCTTCTTCAACTCTGTAGTGGCACCAGGCATCTTCTTTGGCATAGTCTGTTGGGGAAGCAGCATCTCAGCTAGGGAGAGGAGCAGACTGGACAAACTGATTAGGAAAGCCAGTTCAGGCCTGGGGGGTCCTCTTGACACAGTGCAGGTGGTAGCTGAGAGGAGGACACTGTGTAAGTTGAAGTCTATTCTGGAGAATAGCTCCCATCCCTTGCATGACACTGTGGTGGCATTGGGGAGCACATTCAGTGACCGACTGCTTCACCCCAAGTGTGAGAGGGAGCGTTATCGTAAGTCATTCCTCCCCGCTGCCATCAGGCTGTTCAACAAACAAGGCCCAAACAGAAGTAACCTGCGCCCACCACCTAACCAGTCCCTGCAAGTCCCATCCACAGACTAAACATCAAACTGCCGATCATTGTTTGTCTCTTTTTTGTCTTTTTATCCCCCTTTTTCTTTTTGTTCATTTATCCCTAATATTATTGTTGTCATAGTTTGTACTTCACTCTCTGTGCCCTCTCTGCTGCTGTAATGCTGTGAATTTCCCCACTGTGGGAATAATAAAGGATTATCTTATCTTATCTTAAACTAGTCATCTGGCTCATATCTCAACTTTCTAAAGCCCTATAAGTAACACCCAAGAATACTGAGCCAAGCTCAGCTGTGACAAATGGATTTTTATAAATTTGAGATTTAAAAAGGTAAAAAGGATGAACAATAAAGCTTCATTGCAGACACCTTACACTTGATCATTGCAGCCTGGGACTAAAGTTCTGTATATTACCAACATCCAGAGAACTTTACCAGAGGTCACATTGGGTAACTATGGGTGATCTGTAAGTCAGGTGTTAATAAGTCGGGAACCTATTCCAGATAGGTAATATAATTTTTCAACTTAAAGGTGTTTTCCCATCTGGGCATTTACATTCATTTAATTTTTTTTCCATATGTAAACATTTCTTCAATTGGTTGTAATTTAAAAAAATGTTACTTTGTGAAGATAATTTCTCATAAATGTAGTCATGTTGTCCCTTAGAAACGAGATAGCTTCCGCGGATATGACCACCCCACACTCTGGCAGCGGTGGCCAGATATGAACTATTGAGCCCTGTCTGACCACCTAGATTCAGCGATCATTACTACAGGACAACTATGGGACTTGTAGTAACTCCTTGACATTTCACATGCAAAAACCTTTTGTTTCTTTGGTCAATACCTCCATTATAGGTCGTATCCAAGGACACATTCTTGTTTCTAAGGGACCACATCACTACATCTAATTGAAGAAATGTATATATATGGCAGAATAATAAAATTGAATGTGAATGCCCAGACCAGAATACCCCTTTAACCTACCATTTTGGTTTCCAAGACGTCACCTGAGTTGTGCAGTTCTCTGGAATGCACTACACAGTCAATCAGGGTAATACCCAATTTTAAAAGTTTTAAATGTCTCACACGACCACATCTTTATGGCTAGCTCATATTAACCTCTTCTTATATGTAATTGAAATTAACCTTCTGCATTTAGACTTACCTGAATGTTATCCATCATGATTTGATGTCTTTAAAAGTTGTCCCCCATTCTTTTTTTCCAGTAGATACTCTCTGGTGACTGGCTAATAAAGAATTATTTATTGTCAATGAATCTGATACCTGAGAAAGCTGGATCAATATACAAGCATTTTTAGTGCTATATAAATAAATATGCATTTTAAATGGATATTTTTTTCTTATAAAACTTCTTTTTATAGGTACAGGGAAGAGGCAAGATGCAGTTGTGAAAGCAAATTCAAGCAACAGCCATTTCACATTCTCGATGCTTCTTCCAGTTTGATAAAATCAAGTGGCGTATCCCTTAAACTGCTCAGAGCTCCGCCCCTTATGTGTCTATAGGCTTAACCATGCATCCATTAAGTTGAGGCTACTCCCAGACACTAAGCTCATAACACTATTCACATCCCTATTCTAGTATCTATTAACCATAAATGGTACATTTTTTCAGAGCGTAGTTACTCAGAGAGTATATATCTCGTGCCCCTACTGTTCTATCTTGCCAGACTATGCAGGTATAGGTGCTGCCAGCTATGACACGGTATAATGACCATGCCTATTGCTGTTGTGACACCTCCCCAGTTCTTTAAAGTCACATTCTATTACGTTAAGGACAATTACGTTAAGGACGTTAAATACAATTTGGGGCTATATCTCTTTGTTTTTGAGGATTCAATTTGATAATCACCTCTTTTGGATTTGTCCAATAAAACAGTGACATGTCTATTTCTCACACCTACCCTCGCTTCACATATGACTCACACAAGCACAGCTCTGGAGATGTATGGCACCTCAATAACACGCTCACAGCGCATGTGCAGTTTTCACACTTGAGTGCTGGCACATGAATAGGGGGCAGTCTCAATGGTTGTATGGAGGTATGGTTTACCTTTAACTTGGCTTTACATAACTCATGATTACTTTCTGGGATTTACACCCACTTTTAGTAAAAAATCTGTAAATTTTCTAGACTTAACTATCTATGTTGAGGACCAAACTATTAAAATAAGAACATTTAATAAGCCAATGGCTAGCAATAGTTTTATTTTAAAAACAAGTTTCCATCTCCCAACATGGCTTGATGCTATCATGAAAAGTCAGTTTCTGCGCCATCACAGTAATTGCATAGATATTGAAATCCTTGAAAAGGAAGCCAATGGGGCACATTTACTTGCCCAGTCCCTCGGAGTTCCCGAAAGTGCAGTGTTCTAAGATTGTGCGCCTGATATCCTGCACGTGTCACTTCCCGCTCAGGTGCGACAGAGTTCACCATCTTCTTCCTGGTACATGTAAGGGCATTAGATGTGGCACAATGTGAATTTTAAATACCGCGCTCAGTCCGAATTAGTCGGATAGTCCGACGACACGTCCCCAATTTCTGACGCATGAAAGCCAGTGCCGCTGTGCCAAAATCCGATCCTGCGCGACAAAATCCCCTGCTAAATCCCTGTCACACCGGCCCAAATCCCGAAAATGTCAGAAAATTCCACAGAAATGCAATACGCTGACCCTTAATAAATATGCCCCAATGAGTTGCAACAAAAATTTAAAGACAAAGGATATATGGATGGCCCATTGATGAATACTAAAATAGCAATAGCATCAATTCAGAGGTCTGAATTGCTGAAAACTGGGGAAAAGCTAGATAATGAAGAGTATATAATGAAAAACATAAGTACAAATTCTCAAAAAGAAAAAATGATAGATATTCCCATTATAACACAATACACACATGATCGTGAGATTTTAAAACGTATCGTATATCGGCATTGGCAAAAACCTAAATTCACTTTTAAAAAAGCAAGGAATATCAGAATATGAGTTGCACCAACAACAAAAAATGTAACAACTATGACAACTATGACATGCACTAATAATAAAAAGTTTTTGCAAAAGTCAACTCAGTAAGACAACTAAGACTAAAAAAAAAAGCTAAAACTTTTGGACCCATTTTGTGCAAGGAGAAATACAAAATTAAGAGCCATATGAATTGTTGGAGCAAAGGTTTGATGTAGGATATTAAATGCCCCTGCAATAAATTGTATATAGGGCGCACTAAAAGAATGTTAAAAGACTGCATAAGTGAACATAGAAGGAACATTATAAAGGAATTTGAGGGCCAAAACATTATAAGTTATACCATCAAGAAAAATTTGAAGGCTCAGAATTTTTTGCCATAAAAAAAATTCATTGCGATTGGATGGGAGGAAATTACATCTCTCAAATGTCAAAAATAGAGAGCAAATGTATCTTTTCACTCAACACCTTAACCCCCATGGGGCTCTATAATGAAATTGAGTTGTTTGCATTTATGTAAATAATAGGCATTTTCCACATATTTTTTATTTTCTATTTAAAATTATGTGATTTCAGGAATTTTAACGACCCATGTATTTGTTGAGATATACATGTAGATTAGCAGATATACTAACAAGCAGACAAGCAGACACACCAACATAAATGCATTTGAACCTAATTCACATAACGGACATGCAAGCGTTATAATGCAAAGGCCGTTCACAGAGAATACGGTTCCCTTACGAAGAAGATAGCTTAGGCCTTTGAAACGCGCTGGAAGTTTTTTGTTCCTACTGTAGTCTGGTGAAGTCGCCATACAGAATCCAGCAGGACTGTGCACTGAAGCGCGGGGCCCGGCCGGGGCTTCACTCCAAGCATGATAACGCTACATAGCCTGTGAACACACGCAGTGGATTGTTTGTAAGCAGCGACCTCCAAAATCTCTGGACTTTAGACGCGGAGGAGAAGCCCATTACAACTTTACATACAGGCACCCATATACACTCACATATACACTCGGTTTATGCAATCTAGCACATATAATTTAATATATACGAGCTGACTTATTTTTAAACATAGATTGGAGTTTATCTATAGGTACCCCTGTTGCTGCTTAAAATAGTGTTAAGTTGGTCTTATTTCAAGGTAGGCGCAAGTATATTGGATGTATTTTCTTTACATAACTCTGTTGCTATTGATTCATAATCTTTCTCATTTCTTTGTAGGGTTAACATTAACAGGCTGTGAGAATGCTCCAAAAATGCTAACTTTACTCCTTTACAAATTGAACATTATCTGTGAACTGTGACGGATCATTATAGACCAGTGATGGCGAACCTTTTTGAGACCGAGTGCCCAGACTACAACCAAAACCCACGCACTTATCACAAAGTGCCAATATAAGCAGTAATTTGTTTATTTGTTGAACTGTTCTCCTAACATACCAGCCTATGGAGGACACAGATACAATTGAAAGCAGGAGGGCAAATGCGGACTATCACTGTAGCTTCTCTCCAGATTCCCACTGTACAGGAAGAGTTGTGGGGCCAGCAGGAGGACTTTCAAAGATATTCTGGTCCTCTCTGCACCTTCTCGCTTTTCCTTCAGTCCCAAGCTGCCAAGAGATTCTAGGTGCCAGGGATCTAAAGTTATGGCTCCTATTTTCCAGGATGTATCTCATACATGCGTGGCCACTGAGGTGCCACCCTGTGAGGACATATGAGATACTTCCTTAAGGGTTAAACTTGACTTGTGTGGAACTGCAGTTAGATTCTTTGAGTCCTGTCTGGTGAACTCTGTGCTGAGCTTAAGTGCCCACAGAGAGCAGTCTGAGTGCCACCTCTGGCACCCGTGCCATAGGTTCGCCACCACTGTTATAGACTCTTAGTTTGGCTTCACATTGGCATGTGCACTCCACTTCCGTTGCAAATCTTTTGTGCATTTTGCTTCCGTTTTGTCTCTTTGTCCACAAAAAACTGATGTTTTAACATTGCTTTGAAAACATAACACCTGGTTTCTCAGCCTCATCAGTGGAAAAAAACTGAAATTTCAACAGTTATTTTTCTTGTGGACCCATAGACTTCTATTGCCTTCAGTGATCCGCTTCAGTGAAAATCAACGGACACTTTTCAAAATGTTTTCCACTAACAATGCATCAGTGAAAACACGCAATGAAATATGGCTTTGTAAGACATAACTGGACCAGCCATGAGAAAAACAATGCTAATGTGAGAGGCCTTAGGCTTGGCACATATGATTTTAATTGAGCTTCCTTTTCCACCAATGTCTTCATTTTAAATTCCAAGGATCTTGTACTAGTTATGTGTAATTCAACTTTTGCATCACGCTGAATAAAACATGCATTTGCATCCTCTTGCATCTGCTTCTTCCTAAAATGATGCTAAATTTAGGTATCCTAGATCTCATCCACCTGGAACGATGTGGTTTTATGCCAGGCATCTACTTCTGAAAACATTAGGAGGGTGCAGGTGGATAAACAGGTAGGTAGGAAGTTTAGGGCTGACTAGGTTTTGGCTTCACTGGATGCTACCAAAACCTTCACCACAAGCCTTGCTGTTAGTGAATTGCGCCCACTCAGTATCCTTTGTCCCCTGACGCCCCTCTTATTTGCCCTCACAATAGAACCAGGAAATAGACCCAGACTATAAAGGAATCACGATTGGCTTCATGTTCATGTCTGACGTTATAAATACTTTACAAGTGACTCATTTTCATGCCTGAAAATGTCTTTATCGAAAAGGCGAAACGTTGCTTCTATGGTGGAATTAAATATTCTCACTTTATTCCTTTAGAGTGCTGCTTCGTTCATCAATTTCTGCTACTCTTATAAGAATGATAGTGTTGCCCAGATGTTTTTACGTCCTGCTACACATGGAAGCTGTGGTCCCCCATTGCTGAATAGCTTATTTGGGGAAACTCTAGATCTAAACTAAAGCTTACTACCCTTCATATCCCCATATCTTTGGGCGGCGACCCTCCCAGATTTTCTTATGTACTACTTCACTGGTAACTCAAATATATTAGGCTGTGGTTACTTCCTGACCCGTTGTCTTAATCCAGGGCTGCCTGCTCCTTATTCATAAACTAGCATCATCAGTATGGCACCCGGCTAAACAAGTGTCCAGATTTACAAAGGGGATCACTGAGACTCCTATATGGAATAAAAGAGGTCTGCCTGTATTGTATAATCTACCAGATCTGTGGCTATGGGAAGCACTTTGAGCCAAGGATCTATCTGGCCTCTATAAGAACTCTGTATTAGGGTCCTTTGAGCAACTGTAGTCCTCTTATGATATTAACCACACTCAATTTTATGGCAGGAGGACTCCTTCAGACACACTCCAAAATCATCCCAGAAGATGAAAACTGTTGTATCCACATAATGGAGCAGAGTTTCAAGTGCTTACGGTTTTGGAATATGATGACCTACAATGACCTGTAATGTCAGGTGTATTTGGACAATTTTGCGGCCAAATAGTATATTAGTAAACAGTTCTTTTATGGTAATGACTACATTATTTTAATGCTAAAGACAATTTGGAGGAACGCCACATTATAAAATGGAAACATTCTAAAAGTGCTGAGATCTCTGTACATACCAGCTTTTATATTTCAAGACATTGGATCAGTATGTACTGTACTTAGAACTATTTCCTGGAACAACATTTTACTGAAAAATCTATGCGTTCAGCTCAGCAATAAAAATTGGTCAGAATTCAAGAGCACTTATCTAATGGTTTCTCAGGTACAGCATCTGTTAGCTAAATAACAATGTAGTTAACTGCTTCCTGGCACAAACATTTTTATATTTGTGTTTTTTTTATCTCCATGCCTCCCAAAACCTGTAACATTGTGATATAGATTCAAAAAGAATCAGGTCAATCCAGTCCAATGTATAGTTCTAAAACTTAAGACTCCCAATGGGCCCTGGGTCGTATGATTATTATAGCCCCTACAAGTCTGGAATCCACTTTCTACATATGGTACTAGAATCAAGCTACTTGGGGAATGGAGGATGTGTCCCTTCTGCCTGCTTTCAATCTGTGAATTCAGGACCTTTGGAAATGGCTCTTGTGTACATTTGGTACTATGATAGAATAAATCTTCTTGGGGAATGGAGGATGCATCCCTTCTGCCTGCTTTCAATCTGCGGGGTCAGGACCTACGGAGGACTTTCAAAGTCTTGAAATGGCTCTTGTATACTTGGGTGATGTTGTGGGTAAGCGGACATGAAAAGTTTGAAAGTGATGTTTCCATAATGTGGAAATAGGGAATTTATTCAGACACTGGAAAAACCAAGTTGCGTGGGATCCATGCTTGTTGGTGGTGACACCACTGGCGGTGCTGAAAGTTTGCTCTGACAGCACACTCACCACAGAACAAGACAGCACCTGGAAGAAATAGAGGAAAAAAGCTCTGCCCACATTTCTGAGACATGCACATGACATGCCTCCGAGACCAAGGCAGAGCCTGCAGCAGGATGGATCAGATCCCCCATAAGCTCACCGGGGAGGCCCAATCCAGGGGGAATTGCCTTACACTTTTGACCTCGGTGTGTAAGGGGTTAAACACCTGGTATATTTTTCTTATCCCTGGTTCTATTGCCAGTTCTGAGCTGTAATGAAATAACACTTGCATCACTTGCAGGATGCGATCTAGTGAAATCTTCTTTTGATGCACCACATAACAATAAGTACCCTTAATGATGGTTGTAAACACCCGATAGGGTGGTCATTAAAGGGGTTTGCCCATGAAAGAAAATTCTCAAATTTCAATCTCCTACACAGGAAATATGATTTTGAACCCTTTACTTTACAATTTCACTCTTTACAGTTTTATTGCTGTTTTAGCTCCTATCACCCAGTGGTGGTCAGTTTAAGATTCCAGAGTGTGGGCAGGGACTCTTTAAGCAGACACATTATGATCAATCTAGTACCCTGAATATTCACTAGTATCTAACACATAGAGAGATGAGACAGATCAGAGATGATGAGATGCATGAGATGCCTATTACACACAATGACATTCTCCAGCTCTTGATACATGTCAACTACACAGACACTATAAGACCTGCTGTGCCAATCTTCCCCTACCCACATAAAGAACTTATCTGCCTGTAGCTTGTTGCTCTCCTCATGCTGCATACATGCTGGCAGGAAGTCAATGAGTGTGAATCAGTGAGAACTCCATCCTGTGAAGCAAGTGGCAGGGCTTGAGGCAGGGAGCAGAGAGAGAGACAAGCTCTGTTAAGACTCAGGCAAGATGGCAGCTGACCCTAAAGTCAGAAGAATCAAACAAATAACTTTTTACTATAACCCGTAATCTTTTTTCTCTCCAGAAAGGCTTCCATTATAATCATGAAGGATGTACAGAAAGTCTCCAGAATGGCATCCATTATATAAAGTGCAATATAAACAGGCAACAGCACTTTTATAATGTACATATCAGTGAACAATATTAAAGGGGTTTTCCCACGAACAAAAGTTAGGCCCACACAGATCACGAAAATTAGGAGTCCAATGGGGTCCCATGTACCTCTGTCAGACCCCTAGTCGCTCCATCAAACTAATTGAGAATATGGCCGCGCAAGACCGCTCTGCTCCATTAAGCTCGATGGAGCTGATGGAAATTGCTGCATTTAGCCATCTACGTCAGCTCCATAGAGATTAATGGAGCAGAACGGTCATGCATGGCCGTCTACTCCATTAGTCTGACAGAATGATGAGGGGTCCCCTCATTTTTTGGGATCTGTGGGGGTCTCATCACTGACTGGATAGGGCCTAACTTTAATGGACAGGAGCCCTTTATTAACTTACCTATCAGTGCACAGCACAGTAAACAGCGATTTAATAATTTAGGTGTGAATGGACAGTATTACAAGACAATAGCACTTTAATAATCTACATGTGAGTGTAAAATATTATTGGACATCTGCACTTTTAGAAGCAATTTTACAACCAGGGTATGATTGATAGAAAATTGATACAGACAGTAACTTCAAGATCTTGCTTTATGATGCAGTAAATGCTAATATTCCTGTCTACATTGCTATATAATCTTCTATAATCTGCATGGAGACTGCTGTTTCCTGAAAATGGACGGGGATCCCCAACGACAGCCCTTGCTAGGTCTCTGTCTTTGGGTTTGACAATGAGTATTCATAACATTTGTATAGTAAGAGTAAATATCTGCAAATTAGAATTGTGAAGCTACACCAAACTTGACACAAAAATGCTCAACACATGCACATGAAATATATTAACAGTACATGTAAACAGTATTTAAACATGTAATGAAAGCATGTTTTATGCCCCCAAAAGTAAAAAGTCAATAAAAATGAAAAAAGTTAAATTTATGTAAATTATAGCATTTCTAATAAAAAATAACAATAAATATGGGTCATAATGGGTAGCTTCCAAGTAAAAGCTGGTTCAATGCAGGATGAAGAGGGTAGCATGGTTGTACACATGAACATAGTGGGTAAACGTAAGCATACTACGATGGGTAGAAGTTATTAAGATTTGCATTTTGCTCACCAGTCTTAATATTCCACCCATCAATGCATGGTTTCCCGGATCTACAAAGAGTTTCCAGACACTTGATAGATCTGGAAGGGAATCTGCCACATCTGGCCCAGGTCTGACCTTACAGAGATTCACACCGCTGCCTACCTCCTGCCAGCCCCTTACCGCCAAGCCAGTAAACTAGTAGACAAGGCTTTAAAAGTTTCCCCTAAAATATCAAACACATATTACATGTTAAATATTTGATGGTAATTCATGCTCAACTTCTCGAATACTCCTAAAAATGATCTTCCAAATATTGGAGGTTATGTTATTCTTCACTCAAATATTCAGTCTGACATTGAGTTTAGGAAATTGTGTTTTTAAAGACATGTTAACACAATCTGATGTAATTAGTGGAGGCAGCTGCAAAAATGGCTAATAATAAAACTGATAAAATATTTCTACAAAAATATCCCTGTGTTTATCAAACTGTACAATGAAAACAGATCTCTCATGGAGAAGAAAATTTTCTAAATTAAAATTTAATAAAATTCTTTGGACACCTACAGTCAGTTCACTAATTACAGTATTTTGTTACAGCAAGAAATAAAATTGCACGGTTTTTAACTCTTGTGTCACCAATTTCCTGGTAAATTCTCTCTTAAGAGTAGAGCCCTCACTTCTAGGCTTTCATTTGCTTGTTAATTTATTAATCTCTGATCTTTGAATTTATCTGCACACGATTCCGCTGATTTGTGAAGTGCTTAGGAATCGGAAGCATAAAAAATAATATGTAAAATAATGGTAATAATTTTATTATTTCCATCTTGTATGCCTCAATTTTTTTATATTAGAAGAGTGTGACCTGTGTGCTTTCCTCACTTCATTCATTTGCTTTTTACTCACAATTAGGGATGTCAAGACCACAATGCTAGGTTTTGGACAAATATTGTGGTTTTGGGTCCCAAACCTGGACTTTAGCCAGAAGTTTGTGTTTGATGCTCGGACTCAACCCCGCCAGTAAGACCTGCAATCGTTGCTGACACCAATCTCGGGTATAAACCTTTTAAGTGCCGATTGCCTGAAGGTGCATCAGCCAGCAGCACCCACTATCACTAATCCCGGGTGAACTGCCGAACCCTACAGTTAAAAATATTCCAAGAAGCGAATGTACCATTCCATAGCCCAAAGGTTAGACCGTGCAATGCCGTTTCCCATTCATGACTGGACCATTAGAAATAGACTCAACGTATACCGTAGCTTGTGTGGAAAGGCTGGCAGACAAAAAAGCCACTTTATTCTGAATAGAACATTGCAGCACAATCTCAAGCCTTCTTGAATTTCAAACACAGATTAATAAAAATATTATTAAATATTTATTTCTATAGCTCCATCAGCAACATCATGGGGTACATGGGTTACAAAGAAACAAGATATGTGGAGAAAAATCTTCACCATCCAATAAAAGTTGAGCCACTATCTGCCATATGATAGACCAATGCCTCAACTTTTGTGTGTCCTTTTGTGGCCTACCACTATATGCTGCACACCCTGATGCCTGCTTGCACCAGAAGATCTTGGAGCAAGTAGAGACGGGACACCTCCTCTCCCTGCAGAACAAGTTACATAAACACCAGCAGCAGCACCAATACCACCATGTCACTGTCCCATAATTCTGCTTTCCTCATTTTAAAAAGCCTGAAGTATGGTTTGAGGGAATAGGTGAAATAACTTCACTACAATGTAGTACTGTATGACGCAAATAGGTCTAAGTATGACAGTGTAAGTTAACACTGACTCAAATACTTGTAAGACTAAAAGTGTCAATTAGTCCTGATGCACATACTTCTACTGTAAGGTAACACTGACACAAATAGGTCTAAGACTGGTATTTTAACTTAACACTGGATGATGCTGGAACTGCAAACCATACTGAGATTGTACCTTTAAGATATTGCTGGATAATGCTGGAACTGCAAACTATACTGTGACAGTACCATTAAGATTTTGATGGAATTATACTATACTGCAACAGCACCTTTAAGAGTTTGATGCAACTGTAAACTATAATCAGATTGTGCCTTAAAGGTATTGCTAGATGATGCTATGCAGAGCAACAACCTTTCCCTAACTCTGTCTCCTCTCAGTAATCCCACCTGGCCAATCACAGCCATGCAAGTAGAGGACTTGCTCAGCAAGTAGAGGGGTTGCTCAGCATTCAATCAATCAGCTTGGTGCATTTTACCCAAACCAGTTCCATATCACAAAGGGCAGTTCAGCTTTAGTGGTCGTGGGTGCTGAATCTGCTAAACATGCTCTGTACCTGAATTTGCCAGTTCGGACCTGCTCTCACTTACAATATATGATTACTACAAAAACCTTTAAACTACCTTTCAAAGATGGTGGTCATGGGATTAGGTTTTGGTGTTTTTTTGCAGCCACAGGAACACTTTGTAGGGACATGGCAATGCTATTTTTGTGTTTTTCTTAAAACTTTCCTGATACAATAAAACTTAAAACACCTAACCTAATGTAAATTTAATTTATTTGAATTAAGATATAATTACAAAATTGAATAATAATAATAATAATAATAATAATTTAATGATCAATGGCAGACCTGCAATACTACGATGTCATGAAAACTATTAGCATTCCTCCACCTCTATTGAATGTGTTATTTAAGGGGATAAATAAGCTGATTTTATCACTTATCTTACCCATTAAAGTGCAAACCTGACTGTTTTCAGTTCATACAAAACACAGTTGAATATCCTAGAAAGAAGATCCTGATATTCTACTTGTGATTATACAATGTTACAGGCATCTACTATAACATCAGTTCTCCTTCACATCACTACAGAATACGGTGACACACACTGCTTGGAGTGCAGACTAATGATTGCACAGATCCCTGCCTTGGCAAAGCGTAAAAAGCCTGGAGAAGGTTTGAACCAGAGTCAGGTTGCAATGACTGTGAATGTGCTCAATTATGCTTGTGCTTACAAAAGAAAATATTTGATAGTACAGTACGTAAAATACTGTGCTAAAAACCAGGTAATTATAAGCTGTACAGTAAAATGTCAACATATTTAAACAACACCTTGGCAATTACGTGCCCCCACACAGTAACCCATAGTCAGAGTGCCCCACACAAACTAGCCAGAGTACCCCCTACACACAATCCAGAGTTCCCCACAGAAAAAGCCAGAGTTCCCCCCCACAGAAGCCAGAGTGCACCCAACACACTAACCTGAGTACCCCTCACACAGAATCCAGTGGGACACATTAACCAGAGTACCTCCCACACAGAAGCCAGAGTACCCCCCACACACTAGCCAGAGTCACCCCCACAAAAAGCCAGACCTTCCTCCACCTAGAAGCGAGATAGCCCCTCACACATTAACCAGAGTACCCCCCACAAAAAAGCCAGAGTGCCCCCCACACAAGCCAGAGTGCCCACACATAAAAAGCAAGAGTGCCCCCTGCACACTAACCTGAGTATCCCCCACACAGAAGCCATAGTTCCACACAAACACTAACCAGAGTACCCCCACACAGAAGCCAGAGTACCCCCACACACTAACCAGATTGCCGCGGACACTTTAGCCACAGTACCCCACACACACTAGCCAGAGTGCCCCTCTCACACTAAAAAGCAGGCCCTGCCCCCCCCATGTGTATATGGCTGTGGAAAAAAACATAATCACCTATACCTGCTGCTCCACAGCTACAGCAGACTTTTTCGTCCTCTCTCCTGTGTGCAGCCGATTTGACCCACGGCCTTTTGTTTGTCACCCATGTGAGACTGTAACAGCCATAGACAGACAAGCCCTGCTGCAGAGTGTAGTAAGTTTAGTTATTTTTTATCCTATTCCAAATGTTTATGAATTTACTGGCCAGTACTGCTGTACAATGTTCTCTATCCTTCTAGTGTCCAATGAGTAGTGACAGTGCCAGACAATTCAAGGACAACTATCCCTATATTGTTCCTCCTCAAGCCTGTAAAGTTCCACAGTCCATTCATAAAGTTGACTTACCATCTATGCAAATAACCCCATGTGAGTTTGATCATTGTCTCTCCTGTTTATTCCTATTGATTTCTCTTCAGCAAGTCACACACAGCCATCGTCTCCCTCTTTCTTGAGAGAGGGAGGGGATAATGTTGTTCAGTCAAGTCAGAATCAGCTAAAGAGAAAGCACTTCTTGTCAATCAGGAAGCTGGAGGCGTGTCTGAGCTGGAAGAACATGAAAATGCATAGATGGTGAGTGAATTTTACTGTGGAACCTTACTGGTATGGGGAGGAACAATATGGGGATAGCTGTACTGCTGTATAATTGCTATTTAAACTCATCCACTACCCCTCCCCTGACACACACTTGACTTAAAGTTGGTGTTAGATGAGGAAGTCCCAAATTCTGGCCTTGCTTTTTTAAAATCCATTAATTCTTTCAAAGAATGTTCAGGTACCTATACAATATACTTAGGGGAATAATCTTTATGGAAAAAAAATTGGGATTTCCATTAAACACATAAAGACATAAGCACTCACTACAAGGCGTAAAACTTGCGAATTTCCCCCTAGAGTTACTTTCTGATAGAGTGTTGAAATTCAGATCCTTTTTGCATAAATGTTATCTTGCAGACTCAAGCACAGATTTGATATGGCTTTCTATGGCCACTGATGTAATAACATCAGACTTCAAAATAAGCAAGGAAATAGATCTGACATAGATTTGCAGCTTGGCATGGAAAGTGAAGAGAAAATGTGTCGGCAGTGAATCACTTGCCTCTGGACAGACTTCATACAACCAAATCTCTGTCCTGCATGAGTGATTTACAGCAAAACATGACAGAATTGCAGTTCCTATGTTGTACATTATGTAGATCCCAAGATATGTTATATCAGTTACAGAAAAATATTACTATCTAGCCTTAATAAAGTAAAAATATTAAATAAAATGTGTGAACCAAAGAGCATGCATCTCTCCGGGAAGCAATTTCTATATTTTTGTGGATGGCTTTACACTTATGTTTCTTCCATAGTCTTTGAAATTCAGTGGGCTCTGTTTATCATGCATGGTACACCTGGTATTCGGTGCATATGATGGCTGAACATATTTACAACATCTGTGCCTTGATCTCCAAATTGTTAGGATTAGTGGATCCTCTGGACCACCGCGGGAGATGGAACTAGCCAACACCCGGAACCGGAGCCTAGCGGCACCTGGTATTCACCAGACCCCGCCGCAAAGCGGGTTGGACTTGCTGCGGCAGGATACCACTAGGTCGTTCCCAGGTGTGACCAGCCCACGGTGGCAGCCGAGGTCGAGGTACCTTAGCGGATGACAATCTCGTAGACAGGTCCAGGCACAGGGTCAGGGCAGGCGGCAGAGATGCAACGTCAGGTCCAAGTCGGGGTCAGCAACAGGAGGTCCAGGCAGGTGGGAACGGGAACACAGGCACACAGCAACACGGAGGAACTCAGGTAACACGGCAACACAGGACTCAGGAACGGGAACACACAGGAATACACAGGAACACAGGAACGCAGGAATACAGGAATACGCAGGAACACAGAAATACTCGCTAGGAAGCTTTCTCTAAGGCTATGAGGCACAAAGATCCGGCAGGGAATGATGGGAGACAAAGGGTTAAATACAAGACAGGAAATGACCAGCGCCAATCACCTGCGCGCTGGCCCTTTAAATCTTGAGACAGTGCCGCGCGCGCGCCCTAGGGAGCGGGGCCGTGCACGAGACCTAGTCCGGACGGGAGCGGGAGCCAGGAGGGGTAAGTGCACAGGAGCGGGACCGGGGCAGCGGAGAGAGGCACGGGTGGTATGGATCGCGGGGGTGCCCGTGACACAAATCTTTGAAAAATAGGAGTAGAGAGGCAGGTATCAAGGAAGGCCAGGGTGGGGATGTCTATAGTATATAGAATATAGAAACATTTAGAGTCTATATTTTACAGGATACAAAAGGCATGTATAGAATATAGAGATGTAGACGACAAAGCTATGTCATTATCATCAGAATTTATTTCTCTCTTGATACATCCCATAATTTTATTTGCTTTATTAGCAGATGCTTGGGTTCATGGCCCTCATCAGCCATTTCTCCACTTATTCCGGCTGCTTCCACAAATCCCTCTGTAATATTATACTATATTATTATCGGCCTTGGTATTAATTACTTTACAGAGCTTAGTATCATCTGCCAATATTGCAACTCTGCTGTGTAAGCTCTCTATAATAAAAAGATTAAAAAGAAGGGAGCCCAATACTGACCCCTAAGGCACCCTACTGGTAAACTTCAACCCAATCTGAGAATGTGCCATTAATGAAAACCCTCTGTTTTCTATCACTAAGCCAATTTCTAGCCTTAGGCTGAAATATTGACTATGGGATTCAGAACTTATCATGTTTCCACAAAAATACTGCAGTGTCTTATATCAATTTTTGCTCCTAAAGACACACTAGGTCTTATTTGGAGGGATGTCTAGGGAATGCTGGGAATGCTAGGAGTTATAATTTTGTAACAGCTCAGGACTATAGTTTGGAGATCACTGCATTAAAACAAAGACTTTGGTCAGTAGGTGACCAAACCATTCTACCCCCATGGATCCTCCTGGCCCCATTTTTTGAGGCTAGGGTCCACATCTTGGAGGTGGTGAGGGGACTGGAAATCTTGGGGGCCATAGCAGTCCTGGAACTGAAACAGCAATTCTACTTGCTCTTTATTTTACGAAGAATCAAGGTTCCTGCACAAGGTAGTGTAAATGTCAGTTGTGTACAGTAGCTGATGTGACTGGCCACAAAACTATACTAACAATTGAAGCTCTAATTTTCCTAAGAGCAATACTGTAATTTCTGCCGAATATTGGAAAAGAGACACTTAATGGCCTATAAGTAAATAGGTTTAATCTGCCTTTTTATATTGTTTGTATATGGGAACAAACAAGCTACATATATTCCATAGAAAGGCTTAATCAGTTTGTGGAAAACATTTCATGGTGCTCACATATTCATCTAAACAAATCAATGAGCCCCGCTGACAGAAATAGATTTCTGGAATTGTGATGACGTCATGCATGAGAAATTCTTGGTGCGTTTCTTTAGTAGTGACATCTATGCTCCTTTCTCTAGTTGTAGAATTTTTCCTGTTTTCAAGGAGAAAGTTTTGCTCATTCAGTCGGGCACAAGCTGTAAAATCAGTGGCTATCTGGACTTTAGTCCCATCCTTCACCTATAAATTATGGCAGAAGGTGCACTGCTGACTATAATTTTTTACTTAGATTGCTTCCTGCACTACACTAGTCTGAACATTCTTTGATTCTTGCATTCATTGATTATTTGCATAGCATATTCAAGCTAGTATGATATTCAGAAAAGTATGCTGCATCAACACATTGAATGGATAGAACATCAAGCTTGTTTCTCTTTCCACAGGTATATATCTATGATTGCTGAATGCTTTTTCAACTATATAATCTACCATTCATGTCAATCACAGCCTTTGCAGTGGTATATATCTGTTGATCACCATTTAGTCTTAGTATAGATTGTTTGCATAAAATGATTGTTTGCCTAGCATATTCTGATAAGCATGTATATTCTGATAAGCATACTCGTATAGATTAGGGTCCTCCTCCCACTTATCTCCTGATCACTGTAGTCTAATGTAATGCCTATGATTGTACAACACCATGGAATTATTGGTGCTCTTTAAATATATAAATAGTAATAATATTCTGAAAAGTATATTCTCTGTGCAACCCTTTCACCCTGAACATCCGCTGTTAGGGTTGGGTAACACAGAAGACAGGGGATAATGTGCCCTGAGCTTGCCCCAACCTCTGTCCCTTCCTATAGCCCCCCCACGCTAAACCGTGGGGCGACTACTTGAAGACTCGAAATACACTGGATAAGTGTGGGAAGGGAAACACAAACAGACTGACAAACATAAAACACAAAAGAATGGTAAACTAGCCGGAATCACAACGAGAGGGTACGTCAATAACAAAGTCAGAAGGCAAAACGTCAATTTCAAAAACTAGCTGAGGTAACAACGATTCAGATACAGATTCAGATACAGATACAGAGCGAGTCACACCTAATGCAGCGAGCGAGTGCTGAAGGGTTTTCAAACACTGGCACAGGTGACTAGTGAAGCTGCAATTTATGCAGCCAGAACTCCACCTCCAGAACCTGATAGGAGCTGGACAGCTTCTGGGAATTAACCCCTCATGGTGCAGAACAACCAGGCATCATGCAGAGGTACCACAAGTCCCAGCAGTTCCGAACACAACTCCTAGACAGCGCGAGATCTTAGCAGCCGCTGCCCGGGACGAGAGGTGGAGTTTGCGCGGAAACGCGCCGGGGGTCGGAGAACGCTGCTGGCACCAGCAGAAGAACCAGAAGTCCCAGCATTCTCCCTAACGACCCTGACATCCGTGTTTATTTAAGGTATGTGGACAATATTTTTATCATCTGGCACGGATGACTTGATGAGTTCTTTCTATTTGTCGATTACCTGAACAACACCAACGACATGAATATGAGGTTTACGGCCAATTTGTGGGGGGACTCTATAGATTTCTAGGTGTTAGAGTTAAAGTAAATTACGGAATGCTATCTACAAAAGGGTACAGGAAACCCACAGCAACCAATTCATTCATTCCTACATCATGATAGTTTCCACCCCATACATGTCAAATCTTGTGTCCCATACAGCCAGTTTCTGCGCCTGAAAGGGTCAACAGAGAGAACCCATAGTCACCTGGCATGCAACAAATATTACTCTTAAACCACCAGGGCACAAGTATTAAAATTTAACTTTTATTCGGTTTTAATTAAAGAACAACTGGACTAAAGTGTGTTAAAAGGCACAATGGTCAGTAGCTGGAAAACAAAAGTGCAGCAGGATTAAGGGACTCCATGATCATAGATTCCTCCCAACTCTTACTGTTAAATGAAAATCCTCTCCGTTTTGTCTAACTGAGAGGCTAAGAAGTGCAGGCTAACCTATGTATAGAAAGAAAATTTTTTGCATTTTCCTAAGCACTGTCCACTGCTATTTAAAACATTCTGCTCAACCAGACCCTCCCGACATGTTTCGCCAATACTGGTGTCATCCCTAGTCAGCCCTAAACCTCTGATGACGTTGAAGAATTACTCCGATGAGTGCCGCTTTGTTTCTTCATTTATCTACCTAGACTACTGTAACTTCAAACTAATCGGTTTACCACTCACTCAACTCTCAGCAGCCAGTCTAGTCTTGCTGAACAAATGCTACACAGATGCCTCCAGTTTGTGCCAGTCAATGCACTGGTTGCCCAGCTCCTTTTCGAATACAGTTTAAAATAATAACCCTCATTCACAAAGCTCTGCATAATACTGCACCTCCTTACCTCTCCCTTCTCATCTAAGGCTAATGCCCAACCCATGCTCTTCGATCTGCCAGTGATGTTAGATCAATCTCTTCATTAAAATCTCTCATGCTCTTCTCCAGGACTTCTCCCAAGCTGCACCAAATCTGTGGAATGATCTTCCAGGGACATTTATATCAATACTCAACCTCCAAAGTTTCAAATGTGCTCTAAAACATATCTCTATAGGCAAGCATATTACACTTGCTAACTGCATGAAATTTCAACTCTCTCTTTACCAAGCCATCCTGTTTCCTCCTCGCGTCTGTTATCCAGCAATCACCAAATAGCAACTACAGGACTTGGACTTTATATATAAGAAGGCACTTAATGGCTGGTGTAAGCAGCAGCATTTTTATTTATTACATTTTTTTATTCTTTTCCTTTGGGTAGACGATTATACAGGCTCTTATACCTCTTGTGTCACCCCCTCATCCTCATAGACCAGTGATGGGCAACCTTTTGAGCTTGGTGTGTCAAAATTCGCCAAAAAACCGAGCATAACTCGGGTGGTGTGTCACCTTGACAAAAAAACATATTTTTGTGATATTTATAGTTTAAATAACAAATATGTATACTATTTAACTTCTAGGGTACTTTAACCGTGGATTGTCTGATTGATCCTACCATGTACTGCCATACAATCAGAGAGGTGTGAAATTGCTTAGGAACCTGCAAACTTTCAGTCATGAAAGTTCACAGGTTATAGCGAGGGTGCAGGCACCGCTGTCCGCATTTCCTTCATGCCCTCTTGGCATGGAGAAGGTGTGCGGAGCAAAATAATCGCAATGTCTGGTGATTTGCAAGGCGTTGCGATTATTTCAGGGCTTGTACGTCACAAAACTGACACAAGCCCTGATGACTGTCTTCTATCATACAGTGCACTGACCTTACTCACTGTATGATGGGAGTGGTTGTCCTCCCTCATCCCTGCTCTGGAGCTGGTCAGTGTAGAGGTGGCAGCTGCTGGGACATCACACAAGGCAGCAGCAATGTGGCCTCTGACTGTGTTGCCATTCTATCCCCACCACAACTATCAGGAGCTGCAGAGGAGCCTCCTGGGTGTATGGCCGGGTCACCTCTCCTGCTGTGCCCTGTGCTGATACCTGTGCTGACTGGAGACACTAGGCACAGCTCACACATGGGGAGTGGCCGGCCCGGGGGAGGAGGAGGAGGGGGGAGTGCTGGAAGCTCAGTGCAATCTCTCAGCCTCCCGGCTACTGCACCTGATCATGTAGGATGAAACTCAACTCTCAGGCAGCCGCGTGTCAGTGAAAATGGCTACGTGTGTCAGCACTGACACACGTGTCATAGGTTAGCCATCACTGTCATAGACTGTAAGCTCTTGTGAGCAGGGCCCTCAATCCTATTATTCCATATGACTATTTGTAGTGTGTAATGTAATATTTTATTTGTATATCTCAACTATGATTTGTAAAGCATTACAAAATATAATGGTGCTTTATCATTAAAAATTATTATTACTATTATTATTAACAGTGGCTTCCTTCACTTCTGATTGTCTCTTGTTGAATTTGTTCAGGGCTGCAGACAGTTAAGCTAACTGTAATGGACCGATGCCTCATCTACTCACATTCCTCCCCTGCTAGTCTGATTTGTTTTGATATTAGGGGACCAGATCAATCACCTTTTGAACCAAGACTCTGATATTTCATAAGAGGATTGTCTTCTGACTTCCAACTACTTGCTATAAGTGTTCTTTGCAACTTGTAAAGTTTACTGGACTTCTATATTTTTTGATCTTTTGATACTTTCTAGTCATCTGATTCTTCGTTTGTCTCTTGATTTTGTACTGCATTGACTTCTTGGTTTTGATCCATTTTTGTATAACCCTTCTTATGTGTTTGTTTTTCCTATCTTTTGTTTCTGTGTTTTCACTGTTCCGCAGAAAGGAAACTTCAACCTGTTGTCATCTACCATTTAGGGTAATGGTCAAGCATGTAGGAACAGTTGTGTAGGTCTTGTTTTAGTGCTCAATGTCTGTCCTTCCTTTTGCATCTTGTTCTTGGTTCCCTAAAAGCAGCTTAAGCAATCTCAATATTTTTCATTGGTTATATATCCACTTGTATGATCATAATTTTTTGTATTAAGCATACTATATTTTATTATTTATGACATTTGGACAAGATTAAATAAAATTCAAATTCTGAGTTGTAGTTAAAACTGTGCATCTTATTTGTTACATTTATGCTCATCCAATGCAGACTTTAAAGCAAATACAAAAATGTTCATTCTTGAATTTTTTTTCTGGTACTTAAGATGGTTATTTTGAAGTGCATCAAAAAGACCCACAAATGCTTACAGTGCTTCTGCTACATATTTTCTTTTATCATCTAAGCAGCATAAAATGGAAGAAAGACACTAACTGCAACTAAACTGGAGACAAAGTACACAATTGCTTATTTCATGTTTTCTCAATTTGTCTTGTTTATCTAATTATGTGGCTTTTTTTCTGAAACTTCTGCTCCAGAACAGAATGTACTCTGCCCCATTTTAAATGTAAACACACGCATTTCAAGTTCTTGAATACTAATTTGATCATATTTTTGCCATAAGCAGTGTGTGGTATTTTGTAATAAGCAATTAATGAGTAGTGATATATGTGACCTGGCCAAATGGAAATAGAGTGTATCAATAGACGTTGTTGATGTAGACATGGCCTCATCATCAGTCATCTTATAAGCACAGCAGAATACTAATTAGATATTTTTGTTCATTTTAATTCTTATGGAACTTGTATTTTTACAAGAGATATTGGATTTTTTTGTGGCACCATTACAGGGTACATAAATGATTTCAACCAACGTTTATATTTTTCTTTGATAGATTGCCATTGTTTGTGTGTTGAAGAGGTTTTCCCATGAAAATTGCTTATGGAATCTCCATGGGATATGCTACAAATGTCTTGTAGGAAAGTATTCAGACCCCTTTACATTTTTAACTCTTTTTATTAGCAACTGGTAAGATCAAAAAAGTTCTCTTTTTTGGTCATTATTGTACATTCTGCACCCATCTTGACAGAAAAAAAAACAGGAATATAGATACGTTTTACTAATTTATTAAACAAGAAAAACTGAAGTATCACATGGTCATAAGTATTCAGCCCCTTTGCTCAGTATTGGGAAGAAGCACCTTTTGAGCTAGTCCACCCATAAGTCTTCTTGGGAATGATGCAACTAGCTTTTCATACCTGGATTTGGGGATCCTCTGCCTCTTCCTTGCATATCCTCTCCAGTTCCCTCAGGTTGGATGGTGAACATTGGTGGACATACATTTTCAAGTCTCTACAGAGATGCTCAATTGGGTGTAGTCAGTCAGGAACGAGTTGATATAAAGCCACTGCTTTATTTTAGCTGTGTTCTTAAGGTCTTTTTGGAAAGTGAACCTTTGGCGGTTTTCATCCAGAATATCTCTGTACTTGACCGCATTCATCTTTCCTTCGATTGCTACCAATTGTCCTGTCCCTGCCCCCATAGCATGGAGCTGCCACCAACACGTATGTGGCAGGTGATGAGCAGTGCCTGGTTTTCTCCATACATACTTCTTAGAATTAACACAAAAAAGTTCAATCTTCATCTCATCAGATCTGAGAATCTTATTTCTCATATTCTGGGAGTCCTTCCTGGGTTTTTTTCAAACTGTATGCAAACTTTCATATGTCTTGCACTGAGGAAAAGCTTCCGTCGGCACACACTGCCATAAAGCCCCGACTAGTGGAGGGCTGCAGTGAGAGTTGCCTTTGTGGAACTTTCTCCCATATCCCTTCTGCAACTCTGGAGCTCAGCAAGTGATCTTGGGGTTCTTCTTTACCTCTCTCACCAAGGCTGCTCTCCCACGCTTTTTAGTTTGGCTGGATGGACAAGTCGAGGAAGAATTGTGGTTCTCCCAAACTTATTCCCTTTAAAAAATATGGAGGCTAATGTGCGATAAGGAACCTGGAAGGTTTTGTAACCTTGGCCAGATCTGTGTCTTGCCACAATTCTGTCTCTGAGCTCCTTGGGAACTTCCTTAGACCTCATGATTCTCATGTGCTCTGACATGCACTGTGAGCTTAGAGGTCTTATATAGAAAAGTGTGTGTCTTTCCCAATCAAAAAGAACTTTTTAATCTTACCAATTGGCTGTAATGAAACAAAGAGTGAAAACTTTAAAGGGGTCTGAATAATTCCTATACCCAATGCAGACTATAAGAAATGTTTAGTCTTTTTATGTAGAATTGAGCTTTAAGTTTTTTCAGTGGGTGATTACAATATGAAGTATTGTTATTTTTCAGTTTTCATGGGTCAAAGCAGTGTGAATAATGGGCTTAGACAATTGTCATCTCTACAGCATTATCAAGCAGCAAACTGTTCACAAAAATACAGGACTAGTAAGACTGTCACAAGCAGAATACAATAAACAGATGATGTCCTCTTTAATTGGGGTTGTTCATATTACATTTTGTTCTCCATCTATTCCCGACTGCCATTATGACTTTGCCTGATAACTGCAGAGGTGTCTGCACCTCAAATCCAAAGCACATTCCCAGCTAATGTAGCAGCATAAACTCCCATCCTTAACATATAATCAAATTTCAGTAAATAAAAAACTGAATTGAGACCACAGATCATCTATTACTCACGAATGCCTGCAGAAGGGATGTTTAAGCTTCCTTCATAAAGTCAGCAGCATTGCTTCACTAGTGCTGCTGTCTCTTCTTTTAATGATTAGAGTGAGAAAACACAATAGATCATGACTAGAGATGAGCGAGCACTAAAATGCTCGGGTGCTCGTTATTCGAGACAAACTTTTCCAGATGCTCGAGTGCTCGTGTCGAATAACGAGCCCCATTGAAGTCAATGGGAGACCCGAGCATTTTTAAAAGGGACCATGGTTCAGGAATAAAATGTGTTATTTAATTGAAAAAGAATGTCTTCTGATAAGTGATCAGATGTATGCAAACATCTGCAATCTATTCTTCACTGTTCCGCGCGTATATTATCTCCCGACAAGTTATCAGATGTGAAGAACAGTGAAGAATAGAATAAAAACAGTGAACACAGGATCATTTAAGTGAAAAACGCAGTGAAAAACACAGTGAAGAATGGATTACAGATGTTCGGCACATCTGCTTACTTGTCGGGGTGATACGCTGTCCCGGGATCCACTCCTCTTCTTCCACTGAAGTCTCCCCGTGCTGCCCGATGTCTCCCCGTGCTGCCCGATGTCTCCCCGTGCTGCTTGATGTCTCCCTGCTGCTTGATGTCTCCCTGCTGCCGTTCCGTGCGTATCTCCCGACAAGTAAGCAGATGTGCCGAACATCTGTAATCTATTCTTCACTGTGTTCTTCACTGTCTTTTTCACTTAAATGATCCTGTGTTCACTGTGTTCTCTGTTTTTATTCTATTCTTCATTGTTCTTCACTGTGTTTTTTTAATTAAATGCTCGATCTCGAGCAGGGGAAATACTCGTCCGAGCAACGAGCCGTTTCGAGTACCTTAATACTCGAACGAGCATCAAGCTCGGACGAGTATACTCGCTCATCTCTAATCATGACTAATGCCATATAGGCTGAAACACGTAGATGTTACCTGTTTTCCATATGCATGTCATGCCAAAGAAGATATGAGAAGCTACTATGATGGAATTTTAAGAGAAACCTGAATAAAGTCAAGTAAGATAAGTTTAGTTTTAAACACAATGGAGAGTGCTGGACATTTGTTTTATTCAAAGTACAGTACAGGTGGTCCCCTACTTAAGGACACCCAACTTACAGACGACCCCTAGTTAAAGACAGACCACTCTGCCCCCTGTGACCTCTGGTGAAGCTTTGTTAGTGCTTTACTTTAGTCCCCGACTACAATGATCAGCTGTAAGGCGTCTATAATGAAGTTTGATTAATAATCCCTCGTACCATTGCAGCTAAAATTTTGAAAATCCATTTGTCACTGGGGCAATTTTTTTTTTTTGTCTGGAGCTAGAATTATAAAATTTACAGTTTCAACTTACATACAAATTCAGCTGGACCCCTATTGGCTAATACTTGATTGCATATACTTGTTATATGAAATCAGTTACTATAAAGGAAAAGTACCTTTTTGATAGTATTGTTGCTGGTGTTTTCCATCAATGGTTAAGGGACCTCCAGCTCCAGGGGTCAGCTACAATGTCAGAGGAACAAAAGTGCTTTGTATGCTTATTTGGAAATATAAATGCTCATAGCATTTTCCAAATTGTAGCATATACTCTAAAGTTAAAGGAAATCTACCATCAAAATCCATCATTATAAACCAGAGACACTTACTCATAGATCCAGGCATTGTGACTGTGGTAATCTTCTTGTATTTGTTATCTGTGACCTCCTTCCTTCTAAAATTAACTTTTAAAATTATGAAAATGAGCCAAAAAGGCTCTTAGGGGGTCTTTACTAGTGCCCCTCCCACCATGTGGTTAAAGTTTCTATGCTGCAGTGAGATTACATGAGGAAGATGAAGTGTAAAAACTGAGGAAGCAGACAGGGCTGGGTAGACAGTGTAACAGCCGGTAAAGCCAGAGCACAGAGGGACTTTGGTAATGCTCCTTCAGGGGCCTACTGGTTCATTAGCATAATTTTAAATGTTGATTTTAGAAGGAAGGAATGAATAACAAAGATTATCACAGTCACTGTATCTGTGCTTTATCATGTCCCTGGTTTATCATGCTTGTTTCTGTTGGCAGATGTACTTTAATGTTCCTTTAATTTCCCTTTTAATATAATACTGTACATAGACGATGGGAACTGAAAGGAGCTTTCCTTCAGTTCCTTTCCTTTCATTGGTGATTCTGCTTACGTATCCTGAGTGCAAAGAAGTGAGTACATTGTTTTATTGCATTTTCATTAACTATACCTCACTGGTTGGCTTTTAGAGTAGATGATGAAATATATATGAAATCGTATTTCTATTCAGCCCCTCTTTGCGCAAACAGATGTTTATATAGAAAAATTCAGTCTTCCACATCAATCAGTGCATCCAGTCATTCATGCTGCACTCGCTTAAATATTAACAGACTATGTGCAAGCAAAGAGATGTATCGATTCTTATGAGCAATGTGGAAAATCATCTTTCATTTGTGCTACATTGTCGAAAAAGGTTTCAATATGGCAAAAAATGTACAAATAATGGTATTTCTTAGAAACAGTTTAGAGGATAAGGATGGATGAATTTACCCTTACAGTGCCAAGCATTACTGTGATTATCATATGACCATAACACATTTTATTCACTGAACAATAAATGTTCCTTTCAAATAACAGCAAGTAAAGATCTTTATCTGGTTCCGACTGCCCAGTGCAATAAAACACTAATTGGTAGATCTTCATATAGGCAGTATACCGGGCCTATATGGAGATCCGCCATCAGTCTTAAAAAAATAAAACTATACTCACCTTTAGCTTCTTCACCCCAGCCCTGCAGCACTGTCTCCTCCTCTTATTGCCCGGGCTCATCGCTATGACTTGCTGAGTCCTGGCCGCGTGATGTCATAGTGTATGCACTGTGCCGACACGAAGTGGAGAAGAAGAAGCCGCGGGGCTGGCTCCTTCGAAAGGGTCATCTGACCCGAAACGCGCTAGAAAGAATTTAAATAACTTGATTTTATTTTTGCATGTTTTATATTTTACCAATAAATAGAATACAGGCAGTGCCTGCGTTACATACAAGATAGGGTCCGGAGGTTTGTTCTTAAGTTGAATTTGTATGCCAAAAATGTATATTTTATAATTGAAGTTCTAGAAAACATTTTTTCTTTTGTCCCAGTGACAATTGGAGTTTCAACATTTTTGCTGTAATTGGACCAAGGATTGTCAATAAAGCTTCATTACAGACACCTTACAGCTGATCATTGCTGTCTGGGACTATAGTAAAGCATCCAGAGAGCTTCACCAGAAGTCACAGTGGGCAGAGGTGTCCGTCTGTAACTATGGGTCTTCGGTAAGTCGGGTGTCCTTAAGTAGGGGACCGCCTGTATTCATTTTTTGAAAATCATTTTATGTTGGAGTTGAGTCAGTGATTAACTTCTGTTGATACCCCCTTACCGGTGGTCAGCGCCCGTTATTTCGAGCCGACCCATCCTCTACCTACACTAGTAGTTACCGGCTCCTTTTTTGGAACCGTTTTCTTTTTGGGCTACAGGAGCAGCTGACCGTGCCCGGACGTGGGATCATGTGAAGACCACCACCTCATATATGACTACATGCATACTAGCCAAGGAGGCTTTTGTTGAGCACCTATTTGGGAACCACTCTATTCCATTCTTTCCGTGTACCTGACAATATTACCCGAGGCGCCGCCCTCCGTTGTTGCTTTTTATTTTTCTCATTTGATCAGAGTAGTGGCTGCGTGTTTCTGTGTTTCTTGAAAAATCTTAATAAAAATTATATTATTTAAAAAGAAATGGACCTCACAATCTGATCACACCAAATGTGGAATCTGGAGCAATGTGAAGTGGTAATGTGATCCTCCTGTGCGGGGACATTCTTACACTGTGTCTGTAAGAAAAATATGAAATTCTATATTATAGTTTTTATTGGTTGCATTTTGGAGTTGATAATTTTTTTTAATTGTGAGCAGTGATTAAACAAAAATCAGCAATTTATTTTATCTCTGTTTTTTTACTAAGCCAGGACTAAAAGTAGATCATACAGAGAAAAAGTGTAATGGAAAGAGATGACAAAACTGAGATTTTGGCTTCTACCTAAAGATGCAAATATTCACTAGAACACTTCTGTGTGAAACTAGCCTAATACACACTTTCTGTCACTTGTTTACTAAAATTCACTTGGTGGGTCAGTATTTACTGACAAAATTGTATATATAAAAATGAATATGTATATCTCTGCCTTGTGCCATTGACAATATACCGGGAATCAATTCAAATACATTACAATAAATAATTTATGACTTAATGACCCCTTTGAACAAGATGTCCTATTTTCTCATCAAACAATCCCAATTGAAGTCCCATTACATTGTATGGGCAGGTTGGTTGGGTAGGTTGGTTTTATGTACCATGAAGTGGCCGTGGAAACATAAAGAACCTTTGATGTATTAATATGGTAGAAATAGATCACAGAGGAAACAGAAATTTAAATTTTATCCTTTTCCACTGATTATTTTGCTATAACTTATATTAAATGTTTTATTATTTTATTTGTATACCTTGGAAACTCCCAACTTTGATTTTGGTTAATTAAATTCTTGGATCCTCCTTAAATAAATAAAAATCTGTTTAATGATGTTCCTCTATTATCCCTTCTAAAATAAATGCATACATTTATTTTACATTCAATTCAAATTGTCAATTAGGTATTACCATGTAGGGACGTGCCACACTGTCGTCACAGGAGATACACTCTTATGATATGGATCATATAGATAATAGTTATACCTAGTCATAATGAGTTTATATATTTATAAAATGTGTTCATATATCAGAGGAACATTAAAATGCATAATTATGAGAAAAGATGGTCTTAAAAGTATATTTCATGGGAAATACATGTATGAGGGTGGTTCAATAAGTACCCGTGTTAGAAATGAAGACACCATTTAAATTTTTATTTTTTTTCAACATAGCCCCCTTTTAGAAAGATACACTTCTCCCAATGTTCCTGCCATTTTTTTAACCCCTCCAAAAAATAGGATTTGTCGAACTCTCCAAAATACCCATCTGTCTCTCCGGTGACTTCCTCGTTTGAGCTAAAAAAAATTCCAGCGAGCCATTTCTTCATGTTAGGGAACAAGAAAAAGTTGCAGGAAACCAAATTGGCTGAATACAGGGGGTGTGGCAGCAATTCATAACGTAATTCATGCAGTTTGGCAACTCCAGATGAATGAGCTGGTACGTTATCGGGTTGAAACAGCACCTTCTTTTTAGCTAAATGTGGCCGTGCCTCCTTCAATTTTTTGTCCAAGTGGTCCAATAACTCACTGTAGTATTGCTATATATCAAATGTCCTTGTTATCCACTCCTTATTATCGGTTGGTGCTTCTGGAAGGGATCCTACCCCATTACATGTATAAAGAATATCCAGGCACACAAAGTTTAAGTTGAAGTTAATGAACAAAGCTTTATTGCGGTAATCCAAAGTATAACGTTTTGTCTAAATAAATAAGCCTTTGTCAAATACGTGCGCCCAATATCCTACATGTGTCGCTTCCCTGCTCAGATCTGCCGGAGTCCACCATCTTCTTCCCGCTGTATGTAAGTGCATTGGATGCGACACAATCAGAATCTTTAATCCCACGCTCAGTCCTAATCAGTTGGATCATCCAACGGCCTGCCCCCGATTTCTGTCGCATGAAAGCCGGCGTGGCTGTACTAAAATCCGATCACGTGCAACACAATCCCCTGCTTAATCCCAAAAATGTAGGGATTTCTGACAGAAATGCGATCTGCGGACCCTTCATAAATAAGCCCCATTAACTTTTTGTCTGTCTAAACTGCAATATAAGGCAGTTAATAATTTGGAGAGATATTTGTTTTATAAACATCTTTAGCCTCTATTAAAACAGAAGTGGAAGTAGTTGCTGAAGTAGTTAAAGGATTTTAAACAATAGGGGAATATTCAATTAGAAAATAGCTTTCCATAACTCTGGCCACAAAATATCAGTAATTGAAACAAAAATCTGGAGCGTATTATGTGAGCTTTGAAGTGCGGCTCTCATGAAAGCATCTGTCCCAGGTGCACATTTACTACAATACAATCAGGAGGGTGACTGTAACTACTGCATATCTTCATGTGAAACATGTTATTCTTTGATGGATTTAGGGATTACGGGTGATAAGCTATTTTTAGTAGCATGAGTAAACAAATATTTCACAATTTGAACCTAAAAATCTAAAGTAACATTTTCCCATTTATAAATCCAGTCAGTCCCCAGTATACAGACAGCCACTGCCAGTATATAGCCAGCCAGTCCCCTGTATACAGCCAGTCCCCTGTATATAGCCAGCCAGCACCTGCATATAGCCAGCCTGCACCTACATATAGCCAGCCAGTCCCCTGTATCTAGCCAGCCAGTCCCCTGTATGTAGCCAGCCAATCCCCTGTAAATAGCCAGCCAGTCTCCTGTATATAGCCAGCCTGTCTCCTGTATATAGCCAGCCAGCACCTGCATATAGCCAGGCTGTCTCCTGTATACAGCCAGCCAGCACCTGCATATAGCCAGCCAGTCTCCGGTATATAGCCAGTTAGCACCTGCAAATAGCCAGCAAGTCCCTTATATATAGCCAACCAGTCCCCTCTATATAGCCAGCCAATTAGCCATGAATTAATATTACTTAGCATAACACTATGGCAAGATGTTTTAAGAGTGTCAAAATTCTAAATCCATAAAGGTGATTTAAGGAATACATTTCATCAATTGCTTAAAGGGAACCTGTCATCAGCTGTAACCCCACTAAACTAGCAGCCCCCTCAGGTAGGGTATGAAATGTCCTTTCATGAATTCCCTCTTTTATGTGAAATCTCACCTGTTAACCTATAAAAATGTTATTTAAATCCATGTAAAAATGAGCAGTCATATTTTGCCAAAGATGTGTCAAGATTAAAGGGGAGTGTGACTTCAGAAAACAATGGCCCACATTTATCAAAACTAGTGCAGTCTGTTCTATGTGCAGTTAGCCAGAGAAGTGTGTAGGGTGCGTCAGATTAATCAAAACTGGCTCACAGTTTTCATTAATTTTGGTGAATTTGTTTATACTGCAGAGTTGTGGAGCAGACAGAATTATGGCGCACATCAGTAATACATGTGTCTGACTAAGCAACAACACTCCCCTTTTCTGTCTTGTCGGACACAGGGCAGCCGCGACACAAAACTGACGCAGACACTTCATAAATACATGTACAAGCAGCCGGCACATTCTTTTCAGTGCAAAGTCAGACAGAAAACTGGTGCAAATGATTTATTAAATGTGGGCCAATATCTTCAATCCTATAGTATCAAAAAACATTTAACGACATGACAGATATAAAATCTTATCAGCACACCCAATCAGTTCTTAGAGCTACAGAACCGGAGATTCAAACATTCAAAGAAAAAGGTTAGAAGGTTATCTGCAGCTTTCATTCCCAACTATAATTTACCTGCCCATATCTCTATCTCTGTAGCTCATAAAACGGTAAGACTAATGTGGTTTGAAAGAGGAAGTTCTTTTCTTTAATCAGAACCAGAACCATGGTATAAAATGCTATTTTACTATATCCCCCCTTCAGCCTTTGAGCTAGAATCTTCCCTGGATGACAGCTTTCTGTTCATTTTGACATAACTTTGGAGGAGATTTTTTTATATGTAGATGGGAAGATTTCACATAAAAGAGAAAATGCTAGAAAGGATATATGATACCTTACCGGAGGGGGCTAGTAGTTTAGTAAGGTTAAAGTAACCCTATAAAAGGTTGGCCACTATAATAAAAATGTAAACTATGCAGAGGGGGCAGGCTAACAAACATTTGTCAAACATTTGCCCCAATCCTCCTGTGAGGTCTGGTGGTATTTGTTCTTCTTTGTCTTCTTCTTCTTTGTCTTCCTGTAAGTAATATAAGTAATCTATTGCCCATTATTTGAAAGTTTTAAATTAAAGTTGACCAATCCTTTTAAAGGACATCTACCACCAGGATGAAAGACTGAGGGGCTCCAGGCTCCATTAAGACCTATGGTGCCTGGAGCCCCTGAGGCTCATTTGCATTCATTTTCATCCTGGTGGTAAATGCCCTTTAAGCCATTAACAATCTCCAATGGTCTTTAGTCAATTTTGCTCTTAGAACAAGCTTTTACATATAGCTCAGGATCTTTGAGCGGCTCTTTGCTCCACCACCAGCATCAGTGGAAGCTCCACTCCTAACTGTTAAGTCTTTGCAACTTTAAAAAGAGAAAAGGGAAAAAAAGAAGATTTGTGTTCACACGTATTTAGATGCAATAAGAAATATGTGGAGGCTTACATTTCACGTAAAGATGATGTTGCGTAGGTTGGATTGGCAGTTCTGTGTGCATCAATATCACCCAGTAGACTATCGAATACATAGTGTTGGAAAAAAATTGACCTTAACACTTCACCTTTATTCTGATGACGTACTTTAGGGATCTCCTATATCAGATGTGTTCACGTACAGTGAAGTAAAATCAAAAAGCAAATAAAAGTCAATCACATATGTTGTCTCACTTATATTAAAAACTACAGACATATAAATTATTTGTGTTAACCTTACAGTTTATTTTGCAAATTTATTTTTTAAAACTTGTCAAAACTAGAACCTGAAAACCATACGATATATACAGCAGTTCGCTTTCTGATAGAATACAGGCTTCCTTGGATTACACAAGTTGTAGTGTAACTCAGTCATAGAATGAGCACTTTACATAGTTAAAGCATAGTTAAGCATCATCCTTGCTTTACATAATGTAATGATTATGTGATTTGTTTTCTGTATTGCAGAGGAACATGAACTGAATGACAGGAACAGAAAGTAAAAGATGAATTTGACTTAAAGCCATGAAGAACACCACGCTGGTGGTTAGTGTTGATATAGATACATTTCTTCACAGGCCTCGGCTCTGCCAAAAACATATCTCCAACAGTCTTCCCTAAACCCTGCCTTTAATAAATAACCGCTAGATATTTATATAAATAAGGTTAACACTGTGTGAGTGTTGTGTATAATAAATATCCATGAGACCGAGAGTCTACCGAGAACGTCTGAGGCTCCACCACACCATCACTCACTTCTCAGATGGCAACAAACTATAGAAGACTGCGAGATGTCATCACATTTGTGGTTCCACAGAAGAAGCTAAATCTCTTCTTAGGAACATTTAAAGGATTTTGGGGGCATTGCTTTACGGTTTGTATAAAATTCCACATAACCATATTTTAGATTAATTTGAGCCTTTCTACCCAAGTTATAATTTTTTTAGATACATTATTAATAAATTCATCAGTCTTTAACACTTTGTATAAGTTCTGCCTCTGAGAAGGTAGCTCTGAGAAGTCCTCTGCCCAAATTGTCACAGCAGTCCTGGTGGAAAAGATACAAACACACTGAAGAGGTTAGTGTTTCTTATGTTTCTATAAGACATTCATAGATGGCAATCCGAATCTAGACAAAGTAGGTAGTTGCATTCCAGAAGTAGTTTCTAGAGGAAAGAAACTTGGTGCTTGTTCAGGCTTCCATAAACAGAAACCACGGAGACAGAAGCTGGTAGCTTTATGCTCTTTATGGTGACCAGAAACTGTAATGGCAGTTAGGGTTCACCCTACTTCAAGTTACCGTTCCCTGTTCAATGCAGGGATCGATGATGATCATCAATTTTAATTTGCTGTCAAGCCATTTAAGTCCCCCACCAATAATCTACTGCATATGGGACATCCAAAGAGAAGCACAGCACAGTGCTCCAGCAGTCACATGAATTAAAGGAAGTCTTAAATGCACATGCCCATTGCAGCACATATGTAACAGTGGCTCAAGTCAAATGTGAGCATTCATGACCCCAGTTATTGTGGATGGTGGGTTTCCCATTGGCCACCACCCCTATGGCCAATTACCGTATTTTCCGGCCTATAAGGCGCACCGGAGTATAAGGCGCACCTCTAATAAATGCCTGCTAAGACATCTAGATTCATATATAAGGCGCACTGGAGTATAAGGCGCAGGATCAAATGCAGTACCTAAAAATGACCAGCAGGTGGCAGACCTGTGCACAATTCAAGCCAGCTACACTTCCTGGGAAACTTGTCTTCAGCGTGTCAGAGAGCTCCGATCTCAGAGGTATGGCTGCTGGGGGTTAATGCAGGGTGATGCAGCAGGGGTTAAGCGGTCTCCCTCTGCCCCTTCTCCTTCCCTCCTCAGCCAGGGTGTTATTCCTGTGGGGTTCCCTGTGGCTCCCTCTCTTTCCCCTGTTACAGGGCTGTCAGGTATGGGGGATTTCTTACTGATGATGATGATGATTGCCTCGTGGTCGGCACTATGGCAGCTCCGGTCTCTCCGTGCTAGGGGAGGGCAGGATGGGCACAATGTTAGTTGTGGTGCCAGGGCACTTCAGGAGCTAGGGACCCTGTATACTGTGTGGGAAGGTGCAGGAAATTTCTGGGGTTGGAGCTATTAAACACTGGTAAATGTACAGTACATCTTGTCTGTAGTACATTTCTGTATAAGTTCATATATAAGGCGCACTGGCCTATAAGGCGCACCTTTGATTTCTGAGAAAATTAAAGGATTTTTGGTGCGCCTTATAGGCCGAAAAATACGGTACATAACCCGGTCAAAATTTCTTAATGATGCCTGGCTATATATTTTGGTGGAGAAAGAATTGTATGAGTTATACTTATATATAGTTTTTGTAACTTAATTTCAACCCAGAGTACATGGTCAGACATATTTGGCTCCTTGGGCGCGGGTTGTAACGATCTGCCTTCCGGAACTAATGCCTATAATGAAACCACAGCTAACTAGTAGGACAGCAACACATTAGCCTTTGGTACAAGTTCAAATGAATATTCACACGGACTACTGATGGATTTGATTTCCGTACTCTTATGTTGAATGGTTACAACAAATCTCTTTACAAGTGTCTCTCTTACTAAGGTACACTGTGTAAAACGTATCCGAAATTCGAAGCTCAATCAAACTTAGTGCCAGACATTTGTCAAGTCTGACCTAAAAGAAACGGTATTACATTCCACTTCTATGGCTCTTCTGGAGCTATCTGTTATGATCTTTGGAAGGGCAAGCACCATACAATAAGTAATTGTCCATTTACTTACACATTTCAAGGAGAAACAACATAACGGTATAATGGCACTAGATCTCTATGAAAAAAAGTCCCACAACTGGTGATGTAGAGTCATATAGTAAGGCTGTGACATCTACTACTTAAGGTGGAAGGACTTCCTGTTGCATCTTCTAGGAAGAGTATACACAAAAAGAAGAAAGGCCAGTTGTGGGGGCCACGTACCACTAGCACACCATATAACACCAAATACTTGAACAAAATAACCAAATAATCAGAAATGTATATGACAAAGTCAAACTTTTATTAATCACAATAAAAATTAATACAAATAAAGACGGTAATGAGTAGACCAAAGGAACAGATAAAAGTGGCTGTACAAAAATAATAATAGCCAAGAAAAAACTTAGGGGTTATACAATCCATGATAGGAGAAAATATGGCACAGAGGGGAGATAAGGGTAAGGAGACCAAACTCACATAGCCAAATCAAGAGCCTAAGTCGGATTGTTAGTATACCATACCACAGAATAGGTGCACACGCCACAGACCCCGACACATGTTTCGCCACTAGGCTTTATCAAGGGGAGTGCTGTGTGTTGGGGGTGTCAGGTATTTAAGATGCCATGGGCCAATTGCAAAGTGCGCTGGATAATAATAACCACCTGGATACTAACAATGCCGTGAAAAATGCGCAAACCTACCATACAGGTATGTCTCTGCTGGCGCTTGTAAGACACCGGCCGCGGTCCGGCGATCCAGTGCGAATGCGCGAGAATAGTAAGATATCGTGGGAAAATCTGCGTATCAGCCGGCCAATCTAGGAAGAGGTCAGAAAGATACAGCATGTTTGACTCAAAGGCTAACTTTCTATAAATACATCATTTTGCTCTTGTTTACAACCACTATCCATGTTCCTATTAACTCATTTACTGCAATAGACTAACAGCCACCAGGGTTCAATATTAACCTCCACACTTGTCTCTTGTTAATAATAATCTTTATTTATTTAGGGCCAACAAATTCCATAGCGCTTTACAAATCAAAGGGGACATATACAAATATAATAATACATTACAAACAGTCATATGGAACAATAGAAGACAGGGACGAATTTTACTGATTTATAGATTCCATCATTCAGCAGCCCCTGTTATCAGCCAAAGTAGAGGGTGCTGCTGAGTATGCAGTGTGTTGTACAGGTATGTTCAGTTTTTTGTTTTCGTCCCATGTGTGTGTTCTTCCATGCACAACAAATTGTACATTTATTGGATGTCCCCTTAACGGCGCGTGCCGTAATAGTACGGCGCATGTCGTGTGCATGTACATGGCTGAGCCCTCTCCATAGCCAGTAAGTCTTTGCTGCATATTGCCGGTAACACCCCCAATTGGTGGTAACGATCGTGGTTCCCTGTGAAGTCATTGTGGAGCGGCAATCGGTCGCCATGACAGCCTTGTGGTCTTCCAGAGACTCGAGGCTGTTTCGTTTTAATCCATTTATTACAATGTGCGATTTGCACATTTTAATGAATGAGGTGGGAAATCCCCATATATTCTGTCATTCTATAGTATGGCAGTATATGGTAAGATTGATCAGACAACCTAAGGTTAAAGTACCGTAAGGGGTCTGAAAAATAGTGAAAGTAAAAAGTAAAAAAATAAATAATAATAATAAAAAAATTAAAAATTTAAATCAAACCCCCTTTCCCTAGAACTGATATAAATATAGATAAACAGTAAAAATCATAAACACATTAGGTATCGCCGTATCCGAAAATGCCCGATCTATCAAAATATAATAACAGTTTTCACTGAGTTTAACCCCGTAATGGAAAATAGCACCCAAATTCAAAAATGGCACTTTTTTGCCATTTTGAAAATATACAAAATTCTATAAAAAGTGACCAAAAGGTTGTATTGTTCTATAAATAGTAGCATTGAAAATGTCATCAAAATTTGCACAAAATGACACAACTCACAGATCCGTACACTGCTCTTTAAAAAAGTTATAGATTTTTGAAGGTGGGGAGTGAAAAATGGAAATGAAAAAACAAAAAAGGGCCCGGTCTTCAGGGATTCTGTCATCTGTATTTAGGCCACTAAACTATTAGTAGTAGGTCTTTAGACTAATGTTTTTGTGTTCCAAATATAAAAAAATATTTTGGCAAAATTTTTGGGTGACTGTATTGGGTTTTTGCCAATAATGAAAAGTACAGAATAAAGTTTTATTGTGTTTTAAGCACTTTCCAAAAAAAAAAAAAGAAATATTTTTTGTTTAGTGAAAAGTTATAACATTTTCCAATATACTATCTGTATCAATTATTCTTGGCTTCCAAGATCTCTGCTTGTTGCCTGCTTGATGACATGCAACTGGTAGCTTCATCGTTTCCTCCCTGTAGATAAACAGAGGTGCATGCCTCAGTATAGCACACAGTGGGGCACATTTACTTACCCGGTCCAGTCGCGATCCAGCGCCACGTTCTCTGACGAGGATTCGGGTTCTGCCGGGATTCACTAAGGTCCATGCGCCTGATATCCACCAGGTGTCGCTGCTGCGCCGAGGTCCGCAGGAGTTCACCTGCTTCTTCCCGGAGCATGTAAGTGCTGATCTTGCGACACAAATTCTTTTTTAAATTCCGCGTTTTTCCAAATCCTTCGGGTTGTCCAACGACCACGCCTCCCGATTTCTGTTGCGTGAAAGCCGATGCCGATGCGCCAAAATCCTATCGCATGCGCCAAAATCCCAGGGCAATTTGGCGCAAAATGGAAATTATCGTTAAACCCAACGAAAGTGCGCAATCATTAGTAAATGAGCCCCAGTTTATTCAAAACTTTGTGATGCTAATTAGCAGTGCACCTGTGTGACATCACATGACCATGGAGCAGTGTTTATCTAAAGGAAGTAAAGATAGAAACTTTCTATAGAAATGCAGCAAGCAGAGATCTAGAAAACAGTGAGGAATTGATACAGAAAGTATATTGGAAAATGTAATAACTTTTATGTATAGAACACTATACCACCAGATCTGTTGGTGGCTAAGCCTTCCAAATATTGTGAACTTCACCTAATCTGAGTTCCCAAGCAAAGATTTGAACTGTTTCATAACCACACTGTAAAAGGTGCTGTTCTAAAAGGAGAAAAAGAGTGAAATCTTCCCACTGGACTCTTTGGTTAAAGGTCTTTGGGTAATGAAAAAAACTTTACTGTTCACTTACTGTTACACCCCCTGATATCCTGAAGAACAATATTCTAAAGCCTATTGTATTTTATTTCAGTTCATTTCTTGTTTGTCAAAGAAGACCCAGTGTAGGTGCCTAGTGATGTGTAAGGGCAGTGCATTGCTTTGTTATATTTTGGTCACATAAACCTATGTTTTTATTGTTTAGTACTAGTGACAATATCATTTTTATGTCAGGTTATTCTACCAGATCATTGAAAATACCCACAGGATTCACATTTCAAAGGGTCTTTTTACTACAATTTAGATAATTTGTTTGTCTCACATCTGAGTTAGTCTTTAAACTCATCAGCAATGGAGTGTCCTTTGTATGTAGTGCATCTTCATGCTTCGCTTCACTGATGAGGTCACAGCACATCCTAAAATAAGCATGTAAGCAATGACATTATTCTGCACCAAAGGCAATAGTGTTCTGTAGGTTCATAGCTTTATTTGCTTATATGAAAGGAGATCCCCTAATGAAATACCCAAGCAAATGTGCAGAAAAAAATGGAAAGGGTAAGTAATTAGGACATATTCCTAGTATGACGTAAACGTCGTCCAAAATTCATACTGACAAGAATCATCTTACGCAAAGGTCATAATGATAAAGACTGAGGACATAATTGCAATAAAACTCTCAATATATATTATCATTTTTCTGTAAAAATTGAATTTTTTTGTAATAATAATAATCTTTATTTATGTAAAGCCATCATATTCCATAGGACGTCACTAGGAGAGGCAGGTCCCTATAGCAGACTTCTGAATGGGGCCCCCTTCCCCTGTAAAAAATATAAATATATGTATACTCACACATGTTACAATCACATGCAGTATATACACAAAAATATAAAGGCATACAGCATATACACACATACATACAGTAACATATACTTGCATGCATCATATATACAAACATAGAGCACATACATATATATACTACCCCTCTAGTTACGCCGCTGTGATTTAAAGATGGCGAACATATACAAATAAAATAAGACATTACAATAACATTGTTTCCACTTGTTGATCTACATAGATTGTATTGTACAAATAAATTGTGGTGATGGCTCCAATCCAGTCAAATGGCTAGGTGTGAACACGGATCTAAGGGTGTCATGGTTTCCAGATAACAGTCACAAATATGCAAAGAGAAATAAAGGTGTGCACTCAATGACTATAGACTAATTTATCACTGCTTCTACGCCAGTTTTTTGGCCAATTTTCATTGGAATAATCTCAAATTCTTGTGCAGTAAAAATATTTGCAATTAAAAAAATTGGTGAATAGGCCATCTCTACACCATGTGGGTGTGGAGGGGGTGCAGCAGGGCGCGGCTGCTGGTGGAACAGGTGAGTGCCTGCATTCTTTGGCAAAACCAGTGACCTTTCTTTCACTGTTTTTATGCAAAACTATGCAAGGTCTGTCCTAGCGTAGTTTTGCCCACTGGCTGCGCCAACTGCCAGCTACATCAAGAGGCCTAAGCCTCTTGTGATCTGCTGATGTCCTAGTTCTCTGCCGAGAGATCGCACATACATACATCTGCCGGTCTGCCCAGGAAACCGAAGACCTGCTGCAGGGAGAAGAGGATGCTGGGGGAGAGCGCCGGAGGGTGATTACTTACTTTATTTTTTTTATGTACTCGAGTATAAGCCAAGTGGGGTTTTCTCAGCACAAACATTGTGCTGAAAACCCTGGCTTATACTTGGGTATATAAAGTAATTCAATTGGGTGTTACTAACAAAATAAAAGAAATAATAATAAATCAAATTACAGTATATAATGTCGCATAAATGTCACATAGAATATGACCACTGCTCCTGGAGAAAAAGCATAAAAATACAAGTAGTTTTCCCATATGAAATAGCCAGGAGTTACTGGATGTCCAGTGATAATTATCGATGAACCCAGGTGGTTGGGTGCCTCAATAGCACATTTGTGTCCACCAATGTGAGAGTGAGGGGGTGGTCATATCCATTCTTCCGTTTCTAACTTACAACATGGCTACATTTATACATGCACACAGTTATATATCTCTGAATAAAAGGTTTACTAAAACAGCTGTTATATAGAAAAAACACTCATCTTTAATACAGTAAATGAAAAAAAATTATATGTATGTGTTTTGTATGTCCGACAGTATATGGGATTGATAAAGCCCTAAAGGGGTATTCCCATTATAGGCAATTAATGTTATTGTTTGTGCAACACCCGTGCCAATGCAGAGGCAAGGTGGTTGTTGTGAATAGTGCCCTCTCCAGTTCAGGAGCTGCTAGGGAGACTGATCTCTAAGTACTGGAGAACTGGAGAGTTAGCAATACCTAATTCTACTGTCCAATGATGTTCTTCTAAAACAAGCTGGAAGCTGATTGGAGAAGTGGGAGTATCTAAAACCCTGGTGGGCGGGATCACAGGGTTCAGGTATGGTCTTCTGAGAGAATCAGACCTCATGGTCTGTCTGAGCAGTGAGCAAAGGAGCGAGCAGCAGATGTCAGTGCTGCAACAGCCAGTGTCCTAATACCAGGAACCACAGGTGCCTCAGGCCCCTGCCTAGCATTCAGGGCAAGTCAGGAGACTGAAGCCCAAAGCTGAGATCCACCAGCCGGACTCAGCTCCATTTCTACCAGCCCTGCCTGAAGCTACTACCGGGCTGCGTGTAACCTTCATGTGGACCAGCTCACTATGACTCTTCCAGCTTGCTAAACCTGCTGTTAGTGTTTGGCCATTACCTGCTGTTGAATAAAAAACTGTAAGCTTAATTGCACAACGTTGCCTCTGTCTCATGCCTGGATATGGCTGCTTACCACCACGGGCTCCCCATCCATCACCCAGGGACTCATCCTACAGACACCTCAGTCTGGGAGCGTTCACACGTTCTGCTAGTGTCACGTTTGTAATGCATATACGATCGTCCCGAGCCCCGCCCCCTGTGCACTAGCGCCGCGTTATGAACAGGACGCTAGCGGAACGTGTGCACATGCCCCCTGGGTCAGCCCTTCACTCCCCATCAAGCACCATGACCACAGCGTGCCCAAGGCCGCACTAGCCAGCCACATCGGTATTCTGGGCCCCGACTGCTCCACCCAAAAAAAGGCCGACCCGGGGGGATGTTGCATTGTATTTTGAAAGTTAATATTTCAATATACTTTTCTGTATCATGCTTGTGTCCATCTATAGAAACTTCTATGTTTACTTTTCTCAGAGTGCACGGCTCTGACTGTGTTCTACGACCGTCCCCGCTATGCCATGGTCAGATTTTTGTCCACTGAAAGTAAACATAGACACTTTCTATAGAATAACAGCAAGCAGAGATCTAGAAAACCATGAGGAATTGATACAGGACTATAATCCTCACCATGTGTGAACAGGTCTTGAATGCTCAATGTTCCATGTGGTCTCAGACACTGGCTGAGAGGAAGTAGGAGGCCACTAAATGCAGTCTCCTGCTAATTTAACTAAAACCTTGATTTCATTTTGTAAATGTAGCCTAGTGCTAATAGATTGTATAATGTGTGGATGTGCTGTCCAGTTCTTTTCTCTCCGAATGTTGGTTTAGTTCGATTCTGTTCCTTCATTTATTTTGTGTCTGGTACCAGGTCTCCGCCCCAATGACCCAGGTGTTTTTAAATAAGCAGGAGACTGCATATAGTGGCCGCCTACTTCCTCTCAGCCAGTGTCTGAGACCACATGGAACAGAGAGTACTCAAGACCAGTTTACACATGGTAAGCATTTTAGTCCTCTTCACATGGTGCGGTATTGCATAGCGTCTGCTGGTTCTGTGGTGCGGTGCTGTTGGGGACCCGGGCCCAGAGCCATGTGGGCAATGACTGCTAGTATGGGTGCTGGGGGCAACTGGGTTTTAGTCCCTGCCGGTGCTGTGTTGCAGCGGCGGTGGATGCCATATTATTGCCATTACAACAAGGTTACCGTGACGTGGTTAGTGGGCTTAGTCAATTTGATCAATATGTAACTTAGAACCTTGAGTTTAGTAAATTTTGCTTAGAGGCAATAGATCATTCTCTAGTGTGTGGATGCGCGGTCCAGTTTTTCTCTCCCAATGGTGAATTGACATATTAATATGAAAGCACTGCTACAAAATATATTCACATATCAGCATATACAATGGTCTAAGACTTTAAAAAACTAAAAAGTTAAGAGCTTTTTTTTTAAAAGGAATAAGAACATTTCCGGTCAGATAAATAATAGTGGACAAGATACTGACTTTTTCTTTAAAAAGAGGTTTGGCAGCTGAGTTAAGTGTTACATTTATTTTTAATAAAAGTCATCTCTGAATTAATTAATTTACTTACACGCATGATTTGCCCCTTTAGTATTATACTTTTATATGGTAACAGAACTCCTCGGTGACTAATCTTCCTATAATTTACAGTAGGGGGTAAATTATACCATATATAATGCAGCGTTATTATGTATGTACAAATAAAAAGTTAATAATGTATATTCTTTTAATAAAATATTTAATAATTGTGTAAAGCATAGCATTGTGCATTGTTACATGTATAATGCATGAATCCTACATTAAACATTCATTCCGCATCTCATGTATGGAAGTCACATATCACATGATTGGTTACATGGCTCAAGTGGGTTAATGACCTAAGAATTAGTGCAGTAATAAAGTTTATAGGTTTGTGTTAGAATAGCATGTAATGTCCATTTTATTACCATGTTCTTTATGAAAGAAGCCATTTGGCCATTTGCGCAGTAACTTGTAACTTCCCAGATCATCTGTGTGTGGATTATGGAGATGATATCATAAAACTACGCCTGTCCCAGGGCACAATACAGGTTTACAACTGTAAATATTTTTTCCACCAATACAATATTACACCAATATTGTGAGAATAAATTCAGATGATGTTTCATAGTTTCATAGTTTATACGGTTGAAAAAAGACACTTGTCCATCAAGTTCAACCAAGGAAGGGAAGGGATTGGATGAGGAAGGGATTTAGGGGAACAATTCTATATAACATAACCATCAATGTTATTTAGGTGTAAAAAGGCATCAAGACCCTTCTTAAAGCTCTCTGCTGTCCCTGCTGTGACCAGCGCCTGAGGCAGGCTATTCCACAGAGTTACAGTTCTCATAGTAAAAAAGCCCTGTCGCCACCGGTGGTTAAACCTTGTTTTCTCCAGACGGAGACAGTGCCCCCTCGTCTTTTGATTTGATCAAATCTGAAACACACTTACCACCATATTTTTTGATGGACCTTCTATATTTAAACTAATGAATCATGTCCCCCCATCGTAGTCGTCTTTTCCAGTACTAATAAATCTAGTGTTTATCTTTCCTCATAACAAGACCCCATACCCCTATCATTTTGTGGCTCTACGTTGACCCTCTGCCAGCTCCAGGGGCATCCTTTATTGGACCGGTGGCCCAACAACTGACAGCATTATTTCCCAGGTAGGCCGAACAGTGGTCCTTGTACAGGGGTATATTTACATCCCTATCACGAGAAGTCCTATACCCTGTGAACACAACAAGATCCTACTCAGCTTTAGAGGGCAGCTGATTGACATTGCATGCTGGTATTATCAATTTTAATGATCTACTCCAGCCCCCCAGGTCTTCTCAAAAGGGGACTCTCCAATTGACTCCCCCAGGATATTTTGCTCCTTTGGATTAATGGCCCCGGTGCATAACCTTTAACTATTATCCACATTTACACTCATTTGACCAAGTGGGATGACCAAACATTCAGTTTTTCCAAGGTCACCCTGCACCGCTGACATCCTCCATAGACTGTATTACCTACACGTTTGGTGTTGCATCTGCAAACATAGACCAGTGCTATTAATCTCACTGCTATATTCTTAATAATATATTAAATATATGGCCCAAGCACGAACCTGAGGTACACACTCATAACTGGTGACCATTCGTAGTGACATCATTGACCCACCACTCTCTGAATCCATTCCTTCAGCCGTTTTTCAATCCAATTGCAATATATTTCTGCACAACCAAAGCCCTAATTTGTTACCCATCAGGCGTCTGTAGAAGACAGTGTCAAATGCCTTGCAAAGTCCAAGAACACAACCACAGTGCTCTCCATTCCGCAATCTGCTCACCTCTCATAGAAGCAGCATAAGGTTAGTTTGACAACTTCTATTTTCGTAAACCCATGCTGGCTATCATTATTATCTGTGTTCACATACTCCAGTATGTATACTTTTACTAACCCTTCCAATCTTTCCCCACAATGGGAAAGTTAAGCTTTACAGGTCTGTAATTGCCTGGCGAAGTTCTAGACCCTTTTTTTATATATGGCACCACTTTGCCTTGCGCCAGTCACTTGGCACCACACCAGACATTACGGAATCCCTGAGATTTTAGACAGTGGTACAGCAATACCAGAACTGAGTTCTTTAGAACTCTGGGTGTACCCCTCGGTCCAGGAGCTTTGTACACTTGATTTATTGAGCTTAGATGGGATAATGTCTACTTTACCAGTCTAGTATATTACAGAGTGCTGACCCCAACTGGCACACCCAGTCAGAGTTTCTCTCTTCTATTGTTAACGGAGCTAAAAACCTATTAAGTAACTCCGCTTCTCTTGGTCTCCGTCACCGATGCCCACTTTTTCAGAATAAGGTGTCAACCTGTCTGACCCATTTTTTTTGCATTGATTACTAAAAAATTTCTGGGATTTGTTTTGCAATCTTTAGCCACCTGTCTTTCATTTGTATTTTGGCTGATTTGATTTCTTTTTTACAAGTTTTTTGGTAGTTTTTTGTAGTATTGAAGCCTCATTTTCAGAATAAAGGGGTCCAACCTGTTCTGACCCTTTTTTTTTGCATTGATATACTTAAAAATTTCTTGGATTTTTTTTGCTATCTTAGCCACGTCTTTCTCATTTGTATTTTGGCTGATTTGATTTCTTTTTTTACAGATTGGTAAGTTTTTTGTAATGTATTGAAAGCCCTGGTGACCCGTCAGATTTATTTTTTAATGCCGTCTTTTCTCTCATAATTGCCTTTTTAACTGTAGCTGTAGCCACGGGGATGTGACCTAGCCCGTCTATACTTGTTACCTATTGGAATAAATTAGAAGTATAAAACCCAGATAATTTGAATTTCCCCATTTAAACATTAGTATCACCAATGTGACAGTATCTGATCATCTGTATCCAGTAGTGCAGCCCTGAATTTCTGAAATTGGCCCTCTTAAAATTTCAAAGTTTTCCGATTTTCCCACCTGCTTCTGCTTTTTAAAGTTTAGAGGAAAATATATATTATGATCGCTTGTTCCCAAGGGTTCCCTGACACTGACATTTTGGACAATCTCCTCTTGTTGAAATCACAAGGTCAACATGCGTCACCTCTTGTGGATCGTCTACAAGCTGCACCATAAATATCCTGAAGAATGTTCATAAAATGTCTCCCCCTTCACAGATGAAGACGAGCCCTGACCCCCAATTTATATTTGGAAGTTAAAGTCTCCCATTATCACTCGGTCCCCTCCTGTGCAGCCCGCCCATCTGGTTTATATCGGTGACCCTCATTTCCTCAGAGATGTTTAGGGTGGTCTATAAATTACACCCAAAATAATTTTTTTCAAAGCTCTCTTGGCTTTGAATTACAACCCACAAAGTTTCAGCCTCCTCACACTCTTCTGAGACCACTGACTCATCACAATCGCTTTTAGTCTCTTCTGGACATACAGACATCACCACCTCCCCTCCTATTTGCCCTGTCTTTCCGAAGAGTGTAAAACTTGAATTACATACACCCAACCTCATGTGATGCCAAGCCATTCTCTACTACACACACAACATCACTGTTCCTTTAATATCAAGCCTCAAGCTCGCCCATTTTGCCTGTGATATTCTGGCATTTGTGAAACTACAATTTAATTTTCCACGTTATTTATCTTATTCAAGTAATTTATTACTGGCACTATATCCCACCACTGTCTGCACTTGTGGATCTCCTTATCCACCGCTTGGTCCCACATAACACCGCCCACCTCACCACCCACCAACATAACCTGAACCTGCCCCCCTCTCTGACCTGTCTCCCCCTTCAGTTCTTTTCCTTTTCCTCCTCCCCGATCCTAGTTTAAATACTACTCGCCACCCCTGCTAGGATCCTCCTCCCAGCCACCCCACAGCAGCAGCCCCCTTCCACTTAGGTCAAGTTATCTGCAGAAAACACATGTACCCACTGAAAAGTTACCCAATGCTCTAGGACCAATCCCATCCTCTGCTCTACACCAGATCTGAGCCAGGCATTTACACTCCCTGATCTCCCGCGTGTCTGCTCTGTTAGCGCATGGCACAGTTGATTCCGGAGAATACTACTTGGAGGTCTTTCCTTAGCTTTGAACCTAGTTTCTTAAAATTATTCTTCAGCTCCTCCACCTACCATCTATTCTGTCATTGGTACCAACATGGACCACGACAGCTGGGAGTTCTCTTATTTTCCTTTCCTGTATCATTTTCCACATCTTAGCATCATTTATTCATCAATGTACTATAGACCTTCCTTCAAATCTTATTCTTCAGAGTGTTTCCTTAGATAGAATGTCCCAGGAATCCATGTTTGGTGGTAACATGATCACCATTCTTATCATGAGTCCAAGCAGGTGGAAATCCTCCAATTTGCAAGTTATCTTCTATCCTGTGGGTAAGAGATTACAATAAAACTTGAAAAAAACACATTCAACCAGATATGAGAACACTTTAAAGTGTAACATTTTTAGGGGGGGGGGGCTTATAAAGTACACAAGAAGTACATATATGTCCCTGAATGCACTGTTAATAATGCCACCATAACTCAAATCTAGTTACTTTTCTTTTGTCTTTTCAAGATCTGTATTGATTTGTTTTGATTTGCTGTAGTTGGGATAATCAATACAAAGGATTATTTATGCTAAAATTACTCTCTCCTATTGTAAGGACTCTCTACTCACAGCTTCATGCAAATCAGCAGTAACATACACTCACCGGCCACTTTATTAGGTACACCATGCTAGTAACGGGTTGGACCCCCTTTTGCCTTCAGAACTGCCTCAATTCTTCGTGGCATAGATACAACAAGTACTGGAAGCATCCTCAGAGATTTGGTCCATATTGACATGAGCATCACACAGTTGCCGCAAATTTGTCGGCTGCAATCCATGATGCGAATCTCCCATTCCACCACATCCCAAAGATGCTCTATTGGATTGAGATCTGGTGACTCTGGGGCCATTTGGAGTACAGTGAACTCATTGTCATGTTCAGAAACCAGTCTGAGATGATTCCAGCTTATGACATGGCGCATATCCTGCTGAAAGTAGCCCAGATGTGGGTACATTGTGGTATAAAGGGATGACATGGTCGCAACAATACTCAAGGTAGGCTGTTGGCATTGCACGATGCTCAATTGGTACCAGGGGCCCAAAGAAGTACCAAGAAAATATTCCCCACACCATGACACCACCACCACCATCTGAAACCGTTGATACAAGGCAGGTGAATCCATGCTTTCATGCTGTTGACGCCAAATTCTGACCCTACCATCCGTATGTCGCAGCAGAAATCAGCTCTCAGACCAGCAACGTTTCCAATCATCTACTGTCCAATTTGATGAGCTGTGCAAATTGTAGCCTCAGTTTCCTGTCTTAGCTGAAAGGAGTGGCACCACCGTGTGGTCTTCTGCTGCTGTAGCCCATCTGCCTCAGTTCGACGTACTGTGCAGTCAGAGATGCTCTTCTGCCTACCTTGGTTGTAACGGATGGCGATTTGAGTCACTGTTGCCCATTCTCCTCTGACCTCTGGCATCAACAAGGTTTCCGCCACAGAACTGCCGCTCACTGGATGTTTTTTCTTTTCGGACCATTCTCTGTAAACCCTAGAGATGGTTGTGCGTGAAAATCCCAGTAGATCAGCAGTTTCTGAAATACTCGACCAGCCCTTCTGGCACCAACAACCATGCCACGTTCAAGGCACTCAAATCACCTTTCTTCCCCATACTGATGCTCGTTTGAACTGCGAGAGATTGTTCTTGACCATGTCTACACCTAAGTGCACTGATTTGCCGCTGTATTGGCTGATTAGAAATTAAGTGTTAACGAGCAGTTGGACAGGTGTACCTAATAAAGTGGCCGGTGAGTGTATGTGACTGTTCAGGATTCAACACCATCTACTGTAAAATATGGTAGAAGATGCTGAGTGTAATTTTGTACTTGCAAATTCTATTTGCATTCTGTCTGAACATACTAGTCTGAACACTGCCATATTTCACTCCTGGCTATCTTAATTGATTTCCATCACACCTGTCTGTCTCTGTTAAATTTTTCTCAACTGCTGCTGTGATGGACATATTTCTCCTGCATTAACATTTCTCCAATGTAGGTCTGGTTTGTCTGGATGTCAGGGGAACAGTCCAGTTGTCACCTACCGTCTAGGGTAGGCTAGGTAAGTATGCAGGGACAGCTCGCTGGGTCTAAATTTTAGGGCTTACTGTCTGCGTCTGTCCTTTCTTTTTTCATTTACTTGTTCAATGCCAATAAGCAACATAACAACAACCAATTAAAATTTGTAAGGTAATACTAAATACTCTCTTTCCATTGCTTAATGACTGTCCAGCATGTAAACTATGATGTGACAAAGACAAGGAGGGAGATGGAAGAGCCGCAATGCATTACATATAAGATAAATGTGATCTTTACCTCCAGATATTGGCGTACAGTCATACAATACCAAATTGCACTTTTATACGATGCCATAAAAAATACCTCCATATAATATCCACCAAATTCTGCTATATGCAGCGTTATAATTAATGAGATAACTGTAAAGATCCTGATCATGTCTGAAAATAAAAACAATTTAAGTCAAAGGTTGCTGCTCTTCCAAAATTAGGACCATAGGCGAGTCAAATTTACTATTTACATAACTTGGTTAAGCAACTATATATTCTATCTAAAAGCTCCAATGAAGCGAAAAATGAGAAGTGCTTTGTCTAAATACTAATTAAGATGCAAGACCATTGAAGATTAGTTCCTTTGATGATACATTTTCCTAATAGTGCAGCTACCACATGTTTTCTTTTAGCAGAAAAGAAGGTGAACAGATGATATTTAGATACATGGCTTCAACATGAGGCACAAGCAGGAGGTACAGTATTGTAGGGGTACTACGATGACTACTCTCATGACAAGTTATTGAGAACTAAATGTGTACTAGGTCAACTTATAAATATTCTAACCAGAAATTGTACAACCACAGATTGCTTCTGTTAAAGGGGTTGTCAAGGAATTATAATTGATCACTCGACAACGGGATAATCCATCATCATCTGAGAGAGGGGGTGCTTTGTTCAGCTCTTTCGTCCATCATAAACAGATGAAAATATTTGGCTTTATGTCCCTTCTAGTGGCTGGAAGCAACTATGCTCCCTGCTCCCATTCACTTCAATAGGAGTCATGGCTGTAATTAAATCTTCTGGCCTATAAACTGAAAATGGAGCCAACTTCTAACTCTGTGGTAATGTTGGGTCAGTGAGAAGACCTTGTGTAGGTCCCAAATATTGAAGGCCTATTCTTCATTAATAATAAACCCTGGAAAACCTTTGAAATCAGAGGACCCTTTTCAAAAATGACTTTGTATAGTTGTAGTATTGTTATTGTTTTCATAGGATAAAGTAGATGTTTCTTCTTCCTGCACCACACTTTGCATTCGTATCATATCTGATGCATTCCTAACCTTTACAAACATCATGCAATCTCAGCCAGGAGCCATCTGGTTTTGTATCTGTAAATGTAAGCAGAGCTTCCCAAGTCTCAGTCTCTTCCTAACAAGGCCTCCTGCAGGCAATTACACTGAAGAAAACCCCAGCAACAGGAGATCAAAGCAGACTTCATACCTTATACTGGAAGTGAACATGCAAAGGAAACTATTTGTAATGTGGTTATTAACTGTGTCATGTCTTCTTTTACAATGGTGCTGTGAAGATAGCAAATAAAACCACATCCCTGGCATTCTCCCTCACATGCACATATCGGGCATGTTACATAACCTCATCATGCAGCTATTGATGTGTACACAAGGGTGGGATTCAAATTTTTAACAACAGATCTCTAAGAAGTCTGTCCCATCACGTGGCGCAAAAAAAAGTGCTACCTATTCTAATCACCAATTCCAATATTTGAAATGCACTTTATATTAATATACTATTTAAATGGATCTCAATTTCTTTAATTAATGTATTAACTAATTTACAGAAATATACAACCCCTTTACCAACCCATAAATAGAAAAGTGTTTTGTTAACTGCCCCAGAGCCAAAATCATACCGTAGATATAACCCCATAACCAAGTAATATACATATACAACACCAGAACCAAGCCCAATATTTACAGTAAATACAGCACTAAAACCGAGTTCATACATATTTGCAACACCACAACTAAGTACAGTACATAAACAGTTCCATAACTGAGATTAGAAAAGAAAATGCAGCACCAGAACCAAGATCAGTAAATTATTGCAGCACCTGAATCCAGTTCATTAAATAAATGGAGCACCAGAAAACATTTCCCTCAGAGTCGCCAATATAGTAACGGTGCCTCCACAAAGTAGCCAATATAGTAACTGTGCCTCCACACTCGCTAAAATAGTAATGGTGCCTATCCACAGTAACCTAGTCACAGTGCCCCAACACAGAAGCCAATAGTCCCATTGCCCCTATAAAGAAGCCAATTGTCACATTGCCCCCACACAGTATCCAATAGTCACAGCCATCCATAGTAGACACAGCTCCAATCCCATGGTAGTAGACCAGCAGCCCTCAGCAGTCATAAGCCACAATGCCTGTCTCCATTAGCCAATGGACACAGTGCCAGCACCACAGTGGCCAGCAGTCAGAATAGCCATTAGTCACAGTGCTTGCCCCCTGTTGCCAGCAGTCACAGTGGGTCCCCAGTAGCCTTTCATCACAGTGATGTTCCCTGTTGTCACATTGATGACCCCATTGCCAGAAGTCACAGTGATGCTCCAAGGAGCCTGTAGTCACAGTGATGCCCTAGCCTAGTAGACAGCAGTCACAGTGGAGTCCCCAGTAGCCATTAGTCACTGTGATGTTCCCTGTTGTCACTCAATTCAAACAACCACATCTCTATCATACCCTTGAAGTCCTTGAAGTCCTGTGCCTGTGCACTCACAACCCAGCATCAGAGATGCACAGTGAGTGCATAGTTGGTTTGCAGCCTACACCAGCTCACTACGTGTGTGTGGCTTCTCGAAGAGAAAAGGGAATGAGGGAGATGCCGGAGATGTGGGCTGAGCCACACACTGACTTGTTCAAATAGACTATGGCTTGTGACTTGCTGCTCCTTCTGGCAGAGTGTCAGGTAGGGCTACAAAGATGATTTCCTGAGGATAGAAAGTATGCAAATTTTTGCAGGTTCCCTTTAATAAACAATACAGCCCTACAGGTAAAGTGGCCGGTGCTAATATGGTACTGTTGTGCAGCTGTAAGTATACATGCCTCCAGCCCTGGCATGGACATCATTTTTCAATACCCTGTGGGGGTTCAAGTCTTGATTTTAAAAAATAAATGAATAGTAAAGCAGTGAGCAGATGAACAATATAAGAAGTTGATAACTGGTCACTTTCTATCTCTTTTGTTTGTCAATTACCAGATTTAATTCTTAATTAAATTAATTAATTCTCTTTACATCATTAAAATACACCACAGCATGACAGCCCCTGTTTAACTTTCAATTTTATGTAAATAAGTTTTTCCAATTCATTCTACTATTAAGTTATGTCATATGACCAAACACGGCCAACTAACATTGACAGCCTCAAAATAGCATCTGATGGCCTAAATATTACAAATTTCAATGATGTGAACTTTACTGCAGGTCTGGTGAATAAAATTTCCGTAGGAGTTCTTCTCTAACAAGTTTGTATCCATATGTTCTAAGCAAAAATATTACTAAAAACGCATATAATGTTTATATTATATATCATACCATATTATATTTAGTAAATTTGCATGCTAAATTGCATTTGCACTAAACTCTCACTTTTCTCAGAATGCATTCCATGCCAGTACCAATAGGTATAGAATAGAAGAAGAGAATAGAAGTGAATTTGTACCAAATTTGCCACTTTTTGATCCAGAGTTTAAAAAAACAAGCAATGTGCTTCTATTTCATTTCATTACTCTGAATATTTTTATTGTCCTGGACTGGACAAACGAACAAGTACAGTGAGCCTCAAGGGTAAACCGTCTTTCCAGCTGTCTCTACCTAATTGCACTACCTACCCTAAGTGGTAGGTGACAACTGGTCGACATTCCCTCCCTGTGCCAAAAGTGCAAACACAGAGAGAAAGACTTGACAATATTATTAGTAAATAACTCCGATATCCAGGTGATTCTAAAAGGGTTACTTTCGTTTGTTGCAACTGTTCCATACATATAGTTAGAGAACCGAATAATCTCATAGGGGTCAGTTTATCATTTCTCAGCAGGACCAATTAAATTCTCCATCTAAGGACACATCTGCTTCAAAAGTGAAATGAATGTATAATGGATATGATTGCATTATAGCAAAATCAACATTCTTCTCTTGAGGGATATAACACCACTTTATAGATACCAATAAAAAAGTGTGGATAGCAATAATTGAGGTGATTCTCATATGGAGTGCATGAAAAATCACTGCAGAAATCAATAACAATGTATCAATAACCAGCAAAGAGTACAGCTGTCTCCGGGGTCAGCGAGTACCAGCTTTCTGAACACTTTGGAGAGGGCGCACGCACATTCTTAATGCCTGTTTTCTTAACTGTTATATGCAATAAAATGTCAAAATGAAAAAGAAGTTGTCATTCAATTTGCTCTGAATCTATTATTTATAGCGTGGAATGCATCAAATGGCTGCCTTAGGGCATAATACTATATCAAAATAATTATTTCCATCTCTTTCTTGTCAGTTGTAAAGTATGCATGTGTTATGTATTATATTAACAATAAGTGGTGAAAAAATGAAATGTGCCTAACAAATGGCTTAATACTGTATTAGTCTATATTACAGCCTTGCTCTTACTGTCTAAGAGCATCATCTGTTCATGGTTACAAAGTGATGTTCATTCACCGACAAATCGCAATGCATTGTCTTCATCTAATGCAATGATAATCATTTCACATGATATTATGCAGGTAACATTTTACAGGGTAAAATAGTCAGTATGCTTAACACACAAGCACACTTAACACCCGGTATACACACATATGCATGACGTTGTGAACTACATATCATTAACTCCCTAAATTTATAGAAAAGGGAGATAAAGTGTAACCCCCTCATGAGACCCTCTAGCCACCGACTTCATAATTCCCCCCATGAAACTATTAGCTCCCCTAGGTTTAATAAGCTTTTTACATTATTACTTACATGGTTGATATGGTTGAAACAAAAAGACAGGTGAATTAAAGGTGTTGCCAGTTGCCACTTATACTGTACCTGAGTAAGTATAAAACCCTTATATGGTAATTTACCCAGGTAATGTTTGTTGGCAGCCGGCAGTAGCCGTGGGTAATATGATTCAAGAGCAGCAGAACTCTGGACTTTCTGTGACATCCTGTGTCCTGCTGCCAAGTGTTGGATGTAGAGGACCATGGCGGTATTACTGTGCGCACGCCCCCTCTGTGATAACCAGTCCTACATCAGTGGTTGAAAGGGTGTGCCTCTGCCCTTACTCACTTCCCTAGAAGTGCAATAATTTTTCACCATTGTAACAAGTGATAATTTGTGCTGTGGCTCCAATTACAACAGCCTTATACCTGATTCTCTGTGTTATTATTTTACCTATTTAACTTATTTTTTACTTATTACAAATAACTAAATTACATTGTTATATGCCTTCATTATAAATTGAAAAATGGTTCATGTTTTTCTACCAGTTGGTGAAGCTGTCCCTTAATAAACAGAGAATGATTCCCCACACATTCAGAAGATGTAACATGATCCAATTTGTCACGTTACAACTCTGAGGATAATTAGCATCTACAAGTCTACATCACTCTCACTTTCTAATTATTGATTTACACAGTTGGGTGCTCCATTAATATATATATATATATATATATATATATATATATATATATAACAGAATCATGCATGTGGCCGGCTAAGGATCAATATTTGTGATTTTTCAGCTGTATATGTTGTTTTAATTATTTATCAACATATTTCTCAGATATCATCAAGTTTTTCTTTAGTTTCATTTGATTGCCATATATCATATACACATTGGCCTTGGAAATGAAACCAATCCGTGTACTTTAATTCACAATGAAAACATTGTTTAACAAGCCAAACATTTTAAACTGTAGTTTCACAATATTTTGGTACATTAGACTCTGGTGGTTTCAGTAGACATAACTGTCTACCACGTAAAGTAGAAGAAGAAAAAAATCATTGGTATTTATATACAAACTATGTTATGTCACTAAAAATCTAAGAAATGTAAACTCCTGTAAATTCTACTGCTGAAATAAAGTCAAGGATCGTTTATTGGATTGTCATTTCTAGCAAAACAAATGGAACATTAATCCTACCATTCCACTACCAGGACTGTCATGCACATTGTGTAATATAGATACAGAAAACTCCACCTACACCCATAAAAAAAACGGTTTGACTTTAAGTTCTCTAGTGTGACAACTGCAAGTGAAATTCCTTATTTCCTGTCATATTAAACCGGTTAAAAAAAACACAAAAACAGCTAGAAATACTCACCTCCGCTGCTCTTCATCTGGCACTGTCCTTCACCAGTCTTGACACGCAGGGATGAAAAACATGTAATTAGCAGAACAAGATGTCCAGCGCTCCGGGCTGCTAATTATGCACGCCCCCTCACCTCCGTCTCCCTTGCTGTTAAACAGAGGTGATGTCAAGCAAGGGGCGTGAATTCCCGCCCCATCTGTGGTGTATGAACAATATACCCGATTGATGTAACGATGCTCTCAAAGTGCCATACCAGAAGACCAGAAGATGGCATAAAAATTATTGTCCTTGCTAGTTCACATGATGTAATGTAATTAAGTTGTAATCAGCGAGTTTTTCAGCTGCTCCCATTCAAGTCATTCATGAATCTCACATACTGAACTCTGGGGGGGGGGGGGGGGGGTCATGTATCTTTATTCTGGAAATTTGTGCCTGTTTTTGTTTACTAGGACGGGGGTGTCAAAAATGATCAAATACTTGAGTAACCCTATAAACTTTTTCCATTCTGCTCAGGAGTGGAGTATTTGCAATATTGACGACTTTTTTCGGAAACACAAGCAAACTTTGCTTGGCAAGCCATATTTTAGCGCAAAAAAGTTTCAAATATAATAAAATTTGGCTATGGGCTATGGAAGCACCCCCAGAGCCCCTCAGATTCATTAGCATAATATTAAAAGTTGATTTTCTAAAAAGGAAGGAAGCCGTAGATTGCAAGTAATGGCTTCTGTAGGTTTATTACATTCAAAAGAAAATTAGTACAGTATGTAATAATTATAATCTATTAACAGGCAAAGAAGATATTTTACAAAGATATTAGTAGCCTATCTTCAGAGGGGTTATCTGTCTTTAAAAAACTACTTTAATCCTACCTGTATTAAAAAATTAAAATAAACCTACTTGTCCCTTTCATTCCAACATTGGCAGCCTTGTTCAGGTTCTTTGCAGCTTGCATCATAAGACTTGCCATTTGAGAACAGGAATGATGGTTCTACTGCAATATTTCTTTGGCAAGTTATGGATATACTGTAGAGGTCACCACTGTTTTAATTGTAAAACATTAGCAAAACTGAAAACACTACATCAATGACTTAGTATCAGAATCATGTCAATTTAATCAGAATCACACCAACTCACAGAAAATACGTTTGTTGGTGGTATCAAAGGGACAGGCAAAATATGAGGTCCCAAAGCAAGTCAAGGTTAGGGCATACTGGGGGGCATGTGTCATAGTTTTTTCTTTCTTTGGTAAATTTTTGAGACATTTGGCGGCTAGTTTTTGCACCTTATGTATGATCCTGTCTTTTTACTTGTGATACATGTTCAGTTTTTCCTATCCTGGCAGGTGCAAATTTTGGCTTCTTTTTGAGACTTTTTGTTCCAAATGTCTCAAATCCACATGGACACAAGCCACGTGAGGGGTCACATGTTGCGTTTTAATTGCATTTTGAAACACATTACAACAGCTGAGGAAAGGTGATTTTTCCAATTACATTACTGTTGTAAACACAACTGTTAACAGTACTGTAATGTAATTCAAATTACAAACCACCTCTCCTCAGCTGTTGTAATGTGTTTCAAAACGCTACCTGTGACCTCACCCGTAGTAACCAATACATTTATAAAATATGTAAATGAAAAATTTAACTTTCAAAAAACAGGTTACTGTGCAAAATTTTAAACATTTAAAGCATGTGAAATAATTCCAATTTACATGTTAAAACAAGGACCATGAAAAAAATCCTTCCTTTGCACAAGCCTTGGACCCTTGCAGATTTGCTTCTAAAAAGTCACAAAAATATAAGCAAAAACAGTGATACATAAGTGAAAAGTGAAAAGTGAAAAGCACGCAAAATCTGGAAAATAAAGATACATAAAGAGCACTGCATAAGGTGCAGACCAAGGTGTACTTTAAAAACAACAGCAAAAGTCGCAGTAAAAACTTGCATAAACAACAAAAGTCACAAAAATGAGACAATTTGACTAGCAGAAATAAAGATACATGTCCCCCACTGAATTCAATCATAAATAGTAACTTAGGCAGAGATGTGCCACTCACTGACACAGGGAGGTACAGTCCACGTCAATGTTTCCTAAATCCGTGGAGTAAAGTTATAGAGCAATGCAGAGACAATCATCTGTTTATGGATATGCAGTTCAGCCTATACAGGCGGTCCCCTACTTACAGACAACCCGTAGTTAAAGACAAACCCCTCTGCCCACTGTGACCCTTAGGGAAGCTTTCTTAATGCTTTAGTATCGTCCCAGACTGCATTGATCAGTCATAAGGTGTCTGAAATGAAGCTTTATTGATAATCCTTGGTCCCATTATAGAAAAAAAATTGGAAACTCCAATTGTCACTTGGGCAAAAAAAATTTATGTCTGGATCTACAATTGTAAAATAGACAGTTCCGACTTACAAACAAATTCAAGTTATAGTAAGAGATGCAGAGAAAAAGGAGAGAGCGGAGGAGGACGGTGCCTCATGTGATATCATCAGAGGAATAGAGGTAGAGTGCGCAAAAATGCTCACCTGATTACCACTTGATGGTATGCAGAGTAATACCCAATACAGGGTGCAATGTCCTGAAGATCTTGGTCGTTCCTGCAGCTCCTGTAGCTCCGAGAGGAACGGTAGCCCCAACTCAAGGGAACGGTGATGTACAACATAAAAACGTGCAAGTAATTGCGCAAATAAGAGCACTATATTGGGGCGCTAAACAATGTCTTAAGGTGGGTTGTCAACACCAGACTGACAGAAAAGGACTGCATCTCCTCACACCATTACATTATAATTATTATTATTATTATTATTTTGTTATTTAATGTAACAAAAGTGACAATATATAAATGATGGCAAATATATACACTGGTTTGTCCATAAAGTGACGCGTTTAGGGTAATACCCTTCTTCAGACTTCAGATTTTTTTTTTGTCCATATTTTAGTTTAAGGAAGGGTATTACCCGAAACGCGTCACTTTTTGGACAAACCAGTGTATATATTTGCCATCATTTATATATTGTAACTTTTGTTACATTAAATAATAGTTTATATTGTATTGGTGTGAGGAGAATCAGTCATTTTCTGTCAGTCTGGTGTTGACACTCCACTTAACTACATTGTTTAGTGCCCCAATATAGCGCTCTTTTTTGCACAATTACTTGCACGTTTTTTTGTTGCATCAAGTATAATGCAGCTGCGACACACATTTATGTTTTGGACACTTTATAAATACCTGCGCAAGCAGCTTACACTAAAAAGAATGTGCACCAGAAGACTGGTGCAGAGGCTTTAATAAATCTGGGCCTATGTCTTTTAATGACACTGATTTCTCCGGACGAAACTGTTTTGCACATAATGATGCCCCATAGATAGCTCAGACCTCAGATATCTGGTATATGAAAGACCTAAATGACACATAAAGGCAGCGTTTTAGAAATCTCTCCCTACGTATTTTAGGAGCCAGATATGTTTGCCAAGAACTTAGCAGATGCTTAGTGCAGTAGTAAATGGAATAAAATGATGATAGTCGGATAAACGTACCCAGGAATGCACGGCAGCATCTTATCTCCCACTTCAGTGTCAGACTATCAGATAACCTGAACGAGCGTTGTATACCGAGACACATTATAATGAAAAGTTTGTATCATGTTTCATTGGAGGCAGTGAAGATGCCAAACAGTTAGTGGTCATTGATCTGAGGCCAGGGCCCTCTCGAACCTATGCAGTAGTTATTGAGTATTCAGTATAAGTATATCACTATTTATATTGCAATTAAATCATTTTAGGTTTGTCAGAAGACAAGCTGAGAACTTGTGCATAGTATATATTTAAAACCCTAATTCCAGAGGCCGCATCTCGCCTCAGTGGGCAGACTGTGGGTCCTTGATTGGTGCAAACACCAGAACCCTTTGAAATTAATGAATTGTCTTTGCATCTTTAAGATATACATACAATTAATTATGAGAGCAGTTCTGTTACAAAACAAATTAAGCTGGATTTGTTTCAACAGCAATATTGGAGAATGATATGTTTCTTGGTGTGAATTAGGCAGTTCTATTGATTTAATTGTACAGAAAGATCATAATGTTCAGTATTCCAGTCATCAAATTTCAATTTCAATTTCTTTTTTATCTGTTCTACTATTTATACATTTTATCTAAGTTAATTTTTATATATTGGAGTGATTTTTTATATCCCGTATGTATTTCTGATTTGGTTTCACCTTTCTATTAGCCACCACAATTTTACGCCTTTCTTTGTACCCATTTATTTATGATACCTTTTCATTTTGTCTCATGTTTTTTAGCGTATGTTGCCTTTTGGACCTGAGGAAAGGGACAATTCGTCCTCGAAACGCGTTGTGCATAAAAATAAAGCCTTTAACACACATCTTGGACTTTACTGTTACATTTTAGCTCTAGGGGCAGCGCGCACCTATATACCTGTGTTTTTTGCACTTACTTTTCTATTGTTCCTTACACCGCCAGTGTCCCACTGCGGATCACAGGAGACGCTGCAGCCCGTCAGATTTACCACTAACCTATTCCACCAATTCATCTGAACACCATCAATCTTCCCATCATCTTTAGCATCAGGCGCCACGTGTTCACTCCTTTAAACTACATATCAAATTTCAATGTCATAGGGAACAACCCCTTTAACCACAGTTAAGGTAAGGGTAGACATATCTGTAGAACTCAAGGACAATCACTAAGAGTCTATGTGATCTTCTTTACACCTAAATCTCCTTTTATGGAAGATTGCTATGATCATCCGTTATGAGTATGGTGTTAAAATATAACTTTATTAAGTTACACCACTGTCCTCACCAATGAAGGTCAATATCCAATTCTCCAACCACAGATAGCAACCGGAGCACACAGAGAAAATTCATATAGTCACAAAGAGGACATCGTGTTCCAATTTCTGTCAAGGCCCCAGCACAGCGAGGAAGTGGTGTTAACGACTAGCTAGCTTTCCTTCAGTGATGATGATCTCATGAAGATCTGCTATGTTTATCATATTCATCTGGGAATGTACAGCCATGAGCTTGCAAACGGAATCAAAACAGTTCATAATGCTACATGAAAACTAATGCCAGTCATTGACTAGCAGGTGAAATTATGTTGGAATGGATTTCAATGTCCTCCCTGGAGACTCTAAAAGCTATAACGGATGGTACGATAGAAGCCTCTCATGAAAGAAAAGATCCTGGACTCATTTAGCCTTTTCCATATTTGTCCAATGTTCTTTTCATATGAAGGTTAGGCCTTGCAGCTTCAAGCTTCCAATTCCTTTGGATGTAAAACAACCACATTTTATCAGGATTAGAGATGAGTGAACATACTCGTCTGAGCTTGATGCTCGTTCGAGCATTAGCGTACTCGAAACTGCTTGTTGCTCGGACGAATACTTCGCCTGCTCCAGAAAATGGCATCTCCCACCGTTTTGCTTTTTGGCGGCCAGAAACAGAGCCAATCACAAGCCAGGAGACTCTGCACTCCACCCAGCATGACGTGGTACCCTTGCACATCGATAGCAGTGGTTGGCTGGCCAGATCAGGTGACCCTGGAATAGACTAGCCCCTGCCCGCGCTGCTCGGATCATTCTCTGTCTGGATGCCGCTAGGGAGAGAGCTGCTGGTCAGGGAAAGCGTTAGGGTGTTCTATTAGAATAGTGTTAGGCAGGAGTGATTCTACAAGAACCCAACAGCCCTTCTTAGGGCTACAATAACGTTATACTTTTTTTTTTTTTATTTGCTTGTGGCTGGGCTTGCTGGCACTAGTAGTGCAGCTAGTACCATATTGTGAGGAATTTGCTGGGAGACCTGCGACCGTTGTGTTTAGCTCTTAGTGACACGCATATCCACCTCAAACACCGAAAAACCTTAGAGCACTTTATTCGGGGCTGCAAACACAGGGTGACCTGTGGGACTGTCTGGTTGCACAGCAGAAACGTCGTGCACAGTTAACAATAGCAGTCAGCTTTAATGGTCAGATGATCCAGTAAGTATAGCACTTTGAAAAAAGGTCCACCTTCTCTGACCTTCTTTCGTGCATGCAGCTGCTGAGCCAGACAGACATTTTCAGTTCTAGGTACTAAAACACTAAAACAGGATTTTGTCAACATCCCAAAAGGTGATAGTCTGAGCCCTGGGTCTAAGGTTCAAAGAGGGAATTGTAGGAGTTGACAGATAGAAATTATGATCATATCCCCATTAACAGTGTGTCTGCCACTGATCCCTCATACCACTGGGTACACCACAGATCCTTCATGCCAGTGTTTCTGCCACAGATCACTCATAACAGTCTGCCACAGATCCCTCATACTGGTGTGTCTGCCAAAGATCCCTCATACAGTGTGTTTGCCACAGATCCATCACGCCAGGTGTGTGTCTGCAACAGATCCCTCATACCAGTGTGTCTGACACAGATTCCCAATTCCAGTGTGTTTGCCACAGATCCCTCATACTAGTGTGTCTGCCACAGATACCTCATACTAGTGTGTCAACCACAGATCCCTCATAATAGTGTGTCAACCACAGATCCCTCATAATAGGGTGTCCACCACAGATCCATCATGCCAGGTGTGTCTTATCCCTCATATCAGCGTTTCTGAAACAAATCTTTCATACCAATGTGTCCACCACAGATCCCTTATGCCAGAGTGTCTCCCACAGATCTCTCATGTAAAACAGCATTTAGTACTGGGGCAGGGCCCTCATGGGGCTAGCAAAGATAAGATCTGTGAACCCCACAGATCCACTTTTTTAAGTGGTTGATTTCCTTTAAATTTGATGAAAATACTGTATTAGGCCATACATGGTAATGTCCCATGTTTACATGACCTAGGTATAATGTATCAATTATTAATGTACACTCACCAGCCACTTTATGAGGTACACCATGCTAGTAACGGGTTGGACCCCCTTTTGCCTTCAGAACTGCCTCAATTCTTTGTGGCATAGATTCAACAAGGTGCTGGAAGCATTCCTTAGAGATTTTGGTCCATATTGACATGATGGCATCACACAGTTGCCGCAGATTTGTCGGCTGCACATCCATGATGCGAATCTCCCGTTGAATAACGAGTACCTGAGCATTTTAGTGCTCGCTCATCTCTAATCAGGATCCTTCCCCGAACTTGAAAGTTCATTCAATTTCTTAATCGGTTAGCCTTGCTTTCCCTTAATTCTTCCAGACCCATTTCCACCCATCAGAGCCCAATCTAATGACTTTCATTTCAGTGCTCTATATAAACCCTTTTTAGTCTTCTACTGTCCACTTTTCATACGTTTTTGCATACTGGAGCCCATGCTTCTTATTACAATATGGAAGTCAAAGCTTCTTCAGATGATTGTCTATCAAATGATTGTAGCCTCACACTGAAATCTGGAGGCTGGAGAGATATGGTGACTGAAATGAAACATTTGTAAACATTGCTAGTAACTGTATGTCTTTGCAAATATATAATGCATAACCTATAATATCAAACGGTATTCTTTTTCTGTGCTATTTATACTGATGCTGAAGTGCAAAACAAAAATGAGCCGGTATTTTCATGGGTTGAAGATTAAATGCGACTCTCTGCCCAACTAATCAAGTGGCAGTTAGGTAGAGGACGATAAAAAAAATAATAAATATTTATATACACATATATATAAAGCAAAACATAAGCAGCACTCCAGGCATCAAATGTGGTACCACATTTGACGCCTGGAGTGCTGCTTATTTTTTGCTTTCTATAGATGGAGGATATCTGACCCAATCCTATACAGCTTGTCCCTATTGTTACTTGGTTACAGCGTGCTGCATGGACCTTCTATTTGTATATATATATATATATATATATATATATATATATATATATTTATATGTATATTGGTTGGCCTCTGCTCTTCCATTAAAGATATCTTTGCTTGTATGTGTACTTGTGTCTTTGCCTACTTTGAGAGCTTTAGCATTTCCGGTTGTCACCATGCTGCCTGCTGCACATATACACAACTTCCTTCCTCAGTTCTCGAAAGTACTATAAGGCTCAGACCCATTTTTTGTATTCTGACTTGCGTTGCTTTATATGGTTTTAACTTTTGAACACTGTTACTGAGATAGTTTTTTCCTCACATGTTGTACTTCATTTTAGTGGTAAGTGTTTGAGTTTATTTACCAAAAAAAGAAGAAATGATGAATTTCGAATTTTGAAACCATCGCACTTTCAGGCAGATAGATTTACCACCTAAATAAGTTGCTGAATAACATTTCCCATATGTCTACTTTACATTTGCATAATTTTTTTAATGTCTGGATAATTTATTTTAATGTCACACGGCTTACAAATCGAATAGCGGTTTTCCGTATTTTCAGAATTTACAATTTTGGGGATAATTAGTGTTTTGAATGAAATTTTAAATATTTAACATTTAAAAAACCTTATATATCAACAATTTTTCAAATCTGCACCCCTCAAACTATCAGAAACTTTTAGGAAGATAGTTAACCCTTTGAGATCTTCATAGTAATTAAATTAAAATGTAGGTGGTCAATGGTCAAATTGTGTCCGTTATACGTTATTCAGCCCTAAAATTTACACACTTCCATAAAATAAAAAGAGGAAACCCACCTTACAATGTGTTATGCAATTTCTCTTGAGTACAGAGACCCCCCCACATATGGCCGTTACTTGTTTTATGGGGGCACATCAAGACGCAGGAGGGAAGAAGGGACCTGCAGCTGCAGAAGGGACCTGCAGGATTTTAGTTTCCTTGTTGGCCCCTTTTTTAGGCTATAAAATTTTAGCTTTTTCGTTATTGGGGCCATGTGTCTGCATTTTTCAGGGGTTGGAATTCCATATCTTTGAAAATGTATGAACTTTTTCTTAGGTCAGGAGTAGAAAAGCATCAATTCTGTACTGGATGTTTTTCTTTTTTTTGGTGTTCACCCCATAGCCTAATAATAATGTTATCTTTATTCTATGGGTCGATACGATTACGGGGATACCAGACTTTAATATTTTTTTTTATGTTTTACTAAATTTGCCAAATAAAACCCTAATGTAGGAAAAAAATCTATCATTTGCTAATTGCTGTCTCCCAAGTGGCATAACATTTTTACTTTTTTGGCTACAGAGCTGGTTGATGGCTTTTTTTTGGGACATATTGTACTTTGCAACAGTATTATTCTGGAGTTCATATGTTTTTTTTATCACTTTGTATTGCATATTTTGTGGGATTAATTAGGTAAATATCATAATTTTAGCAGGTTTTTAACAGTTTTTTTTACAGCATTCATTGTAATTATTTACTTTTATTCTATGGGTTGTTACGGATGTGGTGATACTATATATTTGAGGTTTTTGTTATGCTTTAGATGTTTTGGGGCATTATATGTCTCTTTATATGTTTATGCTTATGGGCATTTTTATTAATTTAATAATTTTTTTTAATAACATTTTTCTTTTACATTTTCATTTCTCCCATCATGGGACATGAACAAGTAATCATCTGATTGCTTGTTCATGAAAATACTCTGCAATACTGATGAATTGTAGGGTATTAGCTGTGAATTAGCACTGACACTGTGCCTTTAAGATGACATCATAGACACCATCTTAAAGGCACTGCCTGCCTGAACAATCAGCGCCCCCCGAAGACCCCTGTCAGTCAAGTTAAATGCCGCAGTCGCACTGACCGCGGCATTCAACAGGTTAAACACCTGCAGAGCCCACTCCGACCGTGGGTGTTACTCGAGGATGTCAGCATTAGATTAACACTGACACCCAGCGACTCCCGATGCCAGTTCGGCTCCGTTGCAGAGCCGAAACGCCATCAGCGCTCAGTGCCTTACTAGTACTGCACTGAGCGCAAATTAGTTGCCTGCGACACAAATTAGGGAGCACACTGTCAGATGGTCCCACTTTTAACTTTCAAATTGTGTCGCATGCCCTATGTTAAAACTTGACGAATTTACACGTAAAAAGGGGCCTGTGTGAAAGGGGCTTCAGATGTCGCAAGTGAAAAATGCTGAAGGCTGGTTCACCCCAAAACATTTGGCCCAAATCGGTAGATGCAACAGATGTGTGATATAAAACCAAAAAGTGATGTAATATAAATACAATGATGCATCTCCTTTCTGTGTCTTTCCTATGAAATTTTTTTTCATTGAGACATTTCAGAACAGGTGGTAAATGTGACCTGATTTACACTCTTCTCCAGCAATGTGGATATATGCCTAGTAAAGGAATGTCTACAATTCTGTCCTTTAATACCACTTTTAGATCCTTTGAAATATATACAGCACAGCTGCCATTTTAGGACATAACTTCTACTGTTAATAGGAAAACATTACTTTTAGAGGGATGTTCCCATCTTAGACCTCTGCAGCATATACACACTTTGACCAAAAAACTAAGAGGAATTCATAGAAAATGATAAAAATATCTTTATTGCAGTCAACCTTTTGTCCTAAACAGTTCAACATATATTGATGGGGGGAAACAGATGAATGCAGAACACAAGAGATATGTACATTAGAAGATTGCTAATTTGCCATGCATTTCCACATATTTCATCATATCAGTTTCTAAAAGGGTTTTGCAGTTAAGACTATAGATCCAATTTACCTAGTCTGTCTAATTGTTAGACAATGTGATCTTAGACTAGATAGTCTTTATAGTTCCCTTACATGCTCTATGGGGCCCTCCTTCCCCCTTAAAAATATACTCACACATGTGAGTTATAATAACACACAATTATACACTTATATATACACACATTTATTTACTTCTATACATACATATAGAGTTACTCACTCATAGACACACATCTGTACACTGTTACACACAAAAACACACTTTTATAAACTCATGTGCACAGACAGGGGCGTAACTTGAGGGGGTGAAGAGGTTGCGATCGCACCGGGGCCCAAGAGCTTTAGGGGGCCCTTATGGTGTCTATTTCCCATATAAAAAGACTATTACTATAAACCATACATTATAGTCGGGGGCCTGGCACAGACTTTGCACTGGGGCCCATCATCTTCTAGTTACACCACTTTGCACAGATTTAGGCACTGATATATAAATATATAGACTTATATACAAATTATCATTATACAATTATAATTATATTATATTATATATATTATTTTATAAATACACATCTAAAGTATATACACATCAAATACACAGGCATATAGTATATAATATTATTACACATACAGTATATACAGTATTTACATGCTATATATACTATAAGGTAAGATGACTACATGCTTATTGCCTTCTACAAAAATACAAATATCCAGTTGTTTCCACAGCAAGTGCATAGGCTGATTGCCGATGCACTGCATTAAATAGTTAATACAGTGCATTAGTAGGAACAAGTTATTCCTCTACGTCCCATTCGAGGACAAATAAAAAGGTTAAATAAAAACATAATAAATAATACAATTAATTAGAATGTCCCTTAGCCCCCAATACATATAACATAGTACATCTTAAAAAATATGGATATCCTCAATCTATAAAAACAGTTATTTCCGGCAGTGAGCCCTGTGAAACCCGAATTCCCACTTTTTGCCATCTTATCACATATAAAAATGTGAATAAAAAGTTATTAAAAGGTTGTACGGTCTGCAAAATAATAGAACACTAGCTTTTCCCGGAAAAAATAACACCTTACACAAACGAATATAACAAAGTATGGAAAAGTTATTGGCCTCAGAATATGCCAAAACAAAGACATTTGTTTTTGTACAAAAGGTTATAAACTTGAAGTCTATAAAAACCTTATAAAACCTATATACATTTGATATCACCATGACTTTATCAACCCAAAGAATAAATAGGGATGTTATTTAGAGTTCACAGTGAAAGCCGTAAAAACAAAGCCCATAAGAAAATGGTACAAATTCATCAAATCCATCCACACACAGAATGGAATATAAAATATCCTCACTATGAAGTACATTTTTTTTACGCAGAAAACAAGCCCTCATACAGCTCTGTACACAAAAAAGCTTTCAAAAAGTTATGGATTTTTGAAGGTGGGAGCCAAAAAAGTGAATACAAAATGGAAACATCCAAGAATTGCTGTTTGATTTGTAGTCTTTCTAGCATCGTAATAAAAAAGAGTTAAAGTAACAGTCGAAAGACATGAACTGAACGGGTGAATTTTGAAAGGGAACCTTGTTCAATAAATGTGATTCAACTGTTCAGGTTGTGTCTTTCACCTGTTACATTAAGAAACTGCACCTTTTATAAATACCAAGTTTTTTTCCGAATCCGTTTTTCCATCGGCCACGCCCCCGATTTTCACCGCATGCAAGCCGGCGCTGATGCTACACAACCCGATCATGTGCGCCAAAAACCCTGGGCAATCCAGGGACAAACTGCGCAAAACTGTAATATTCGGGAAACCCGGCGATTCGGCCCCTTAGTAAATGTGCCCCTATGTGTTCACATGGGTTTCCTCACACACTCCAAAACATACTGGTAGGTTGATTAGATTGTGATCCCCATTGGGGACAGGGACCGATTTGAAAGCTCTGTGCAGTGCTGCGTAATCTGTGTGTGCTATATAAATAAAGGAATTATTATTTGAACTCTCGGTTATTGTTGGTGATTCTTGAACTTTTCAGATGAGATTCGAATGTGTTATTGATGCACAGTACTAGTAGTGACCTCGTCTTGCTGCATTTTATAGTTCTCCTTTCCCTAAACCATGCACCCTACTAAGTGTTGGTATAATCTCACAGTTGGGAGCCATCATTTAGGCTGGTCGTGAAGTAGGCAAAGACAATTGGGAGGGTTTAGTAACAGGGAATCCTTCATATTAAACTCATGTTGTTAAAGGGGTGTTCCCATTTCAGCAAATAAATGTTGTTGTTTGTATAATGAAAAGTTATATAATTTTCCAATATACTTTCTATATCAATTTCTCACAGTTTTCTAGATCTCTGCTCGCTGTCATTATATAGGAAGCTTTATTGTTTATTTCTAGTGGACAGAAATCTGACCATGGTCACACGGGTGCTGGGCTCGTTATAACCCACAGCTCTGATTACTCTGTATGATACTAACGATACAATACTGTCTACTGAAAGCTTGAAGCTTTCTATATGACAGCAAGCAGAGATTCAGAAAACTGTATTGATACAGGAAGTATATTGGAAAAATGTATAACTTTTCATTATACAAACAATAACATTAATTTGCCAAAATGGGAGTACCCCTTTAAACAGTGATTCCCATACAGTTATACTAAGGAACTATGACAAACCTCTAATATATTCTGGCACAATAATCACAGTGTGTAAAACAGGGTAAGTTTCAGCCGGTTTTTATAGTTCCGTTTATGTTTTTAGAGAAGATTGAGATGCATGAGAAATATTTCAGTTATAAGGGGAAGTTAGAAATGTAGAGTATTTGGTAAAACCTACATAAACAAAGCAGTTCAAGCACATTCCCCAGATGACAATCTCTGTAATGGTTCATCTCTAAAGGTTCTCTCTAGTTTAAAGATGGAAATTGAGCAACAGCAAGGCAGTAATTCCTTTGAAGGTTATTTCAGACTTTTCTGGCTTGCTTACAGTTGTATCTTATGACATAAACGTATTGACAACAAGCCAAACCACAAAAAAGGAAAAAGATGTGTTACCAAAACATTGACTAATATATGTGGATTTTCTCAGTACAAAAGTTGTCCTGCATTTTCTTGTACATATTCTACTATGTAACCTTTATCCCAGATACTTCTTACAGCTTCTACTGAACACTTACACATCACACAACTATTCAAATCATCTCATACCGTACATGTTAATAGTGGATTTAATACAGTACCAAAATACATCTTTTTGCAAATATTGGCCTTCACTGTGCGACCCAAATGACATTTCTGCTTTATTCTTTGGGCCGGGATGATCATGGGGATACTTAATTTATATAGGGTTTATTGTGTTTCAATACATTTAGAAAAATTAAAACATTGGGGCACATTAACTAAGAACAGTGCACACTACACAATGTGTAGTGTGCAAAGGGTGTCGATTCATGACTTTCTGGCACACGTTCTGCATGAATCTGGTGCCCTCTGCACTGCCCCGACAGAGTTCACCACTTTTTTGGTGCACCTTTTACATACAGCACAATTCTGTCAGACTTTGCATGATAAATCTGGTGCATGGTTAATGCCCCCTTTAGTGCAGAAATTTGTATCGCATGAAGAATAGTACAGCCGCGCCACGAAACGGTTGCAACCAACACAAAATTTGGTGCAGACAATTAAAACACCTGTAAAAAGTACCATGCAAAGTCCAACAAAAAACTGGTGCATTTCATCAACCATGCTCCATCGATGCCTGGGAACTGTTCCAAGTGTCGCCCTGCTATGGGAAAAACTCCTAATCCTCCTTTAAAAGTGACCCCTAGCTGGAAAGCGCTGTGCTGAGAGCCATGTATGGACTGGCCTAACAACTGTTCCTACTCTTCTTCCTTCTGTGCCAACATTACATCCTCCATCGGGGCCAGAAGAGCTTTTTTAAGCATGCAAAAGATCGGTATGGTATTGTTTACAATGGCATCATCAACGCTGACCATATTGGTGGCATACTGGACAACAGCACTGAACACTGGTCACTACTTCAAACCACCTGGGTGTTCTAGATCTGGAATTCAACAATTGCCCTCTGCTAACCCACCCTTGACTGTGGCAAAGATAATCCTATGAAAGCTGAGGCACCGTCCGCAATGTAATTGACTAATGCCTTAACGTTTCTGTGGCCTATTGGGGGCTACCAGTATACGTTGTATCCTGATGCCCCTTTGCTCCACAGCAGCTTGTAGCAGGTAGAGATGGAACACATCTCCCTGCATCACCAGCTCCATCACCAGCAGCATCACAACCACATCTCTATCCCTTGATGCCTGCTGTCCTCATTTGAAGACCTGCAGTACAATTTAATTAAAAAGTTGAAAAAAGATATAAAAAAGACGGATTTGGCCTAAAACTGCCCCCCAGCACATTGTACTAGCGTATGATAAATCTAAAAATATCCATGGATTTGGCTGCAGAAACACAGGAATTTTGTGATGAATCTGTAGAATCTACATGAATTATATGAGTAAACCTATATTATACAGCAATTAGTCATATCAATGTAAATTACACTGATTATTTCACTGCAATGTCAAAGGATGGGATATATTAGGTAGCATGTCGACAGTCAATTCTTAATTAGTTGGAAGCAGCTTAAGGACAGAGGTCAACATTGAAGAGGAAGACTGGGTCTGAGAATCTGTTTTTAGGGGATGGCCTAAGCACATTAGTTCCAGGGAAGAGAAAATGGTTTACCTCAAGTTTCAAGTTATCCCCATTCCTCAAGCTGATCAATGAAGGTCAAGGTGCTGGGACCTCCACAGGAGTATCAAGGAGTATTCAAGGAGTATTCAGCACAGTATTCAGTGCCGGAGAAAGCAGAATACGGTGCTCTTCCATTTCCAATTGTATTTAATGGAGCTCCAGGGCTCATGCTCGGCTAGAGTCTCCACCCATTAGCAAGAACAGGAAAATGTGTCCCTTTCTCATGATCCTGTGGATAGGAGATAAGTTTAAGACTTGGGACAACCCTTTCAATGCTTTGGGATACCATGACATTTTGGACAATTGTAGGCTTCTAGCTTTGTGGAAACTGTTTTCAGTTCCGCATCATCATTTTCTGTTTTACTCCAATTTTCTTTTAGAATATCTTCCTACAGGAGTGAAATTGGTTTTGCCTGTGAAAGAAGGACAGCAGCAAAGAAGAATAATGGATGATATCATGGGGAAAGATTAAGAATAGAGATGAGCGAGCACTAAAATGCTCGAGTGCTCGTTATTCGAGACAAACTTTTCCTGATGCTCGAGTGCGTCGTCTTCGAATAACAGGCCCCATTGAAGTCATGGGAGACTCGCGCATTTTTCAAAGGGACATGGTTCGTGAATCAAATGTTTATTTAATTGAGACAAGAATCTTTCTGATAAGTTGGCAATGTAGCAGAACCATCTGCAATCTAATTCTTCACTGTTTCCGCGCGTCATATTATCTCCCGACAGTACATTATGGACAGACATACCTACATGAGCTGGCTATCCTCTACAAGCTGTATACAAAGGAAAAAGAAAAAGTAGATTGTTTATGGTGTACCTAGAACAATGTTTTAGGCTACAAAGAAGGTGGCGTTATTAATTGGGTTCTGGAAGCTTGTCTAATAGCTGTTTTTTGAAAATGGTGACAGGTCCCTTTAATTAAGATATGAGTTGACATGACAATTGTTCTTATAATAATAATAATACTTTGTTTACTATCGCCATCAAATACCTAGCGCCATAATTCTAGTAACAAATCATTGTTTCTTAATTAAGAGGAGCGAGTAATACTCTTCTGAGCTTGTGAATGCTCGTTCAACGTAAAGGTACTCGAAACAGCTCGTTGCTCGACGTAGTTTCCCTCGTCGAGATCGATCACTATTATAAAACTGACAAAACGTGAATAACATGAAGAATATAATGAAAACAGTGAACACAGGACAACACGAAGATCATTTCAAAGTTAGAAAACAGACTGAAAAACACAGAGAAAGCTAATACTACAAGGTGTTCGGCTCTGCTTACGTGTCGGGAGTTACAGTTGTCCCGTTATCCTGCTCCTCTTCTTCCCTGAAGTCTCCCATCTCTCTGCTCATGCCCGATTCCTGTTCTGCCGTGCTGTCGCTGCCCTCGTTCCGCTCCGTCTCGTGTGTTCCGTGATGTCCCATCCCCATGCTGTCACCTGGGAGTCTCCTTGCTGTCCCCAATTCTCCGTTCTGCTCTGCCCCTCTGCCTTCCTCGCTGATGTCGTCTCGTGCTTGCCGCTTGCCCCGATGTTCTGTGCTCTGCCCCGAATGTCGCCGTGCTGGGTGGGTGCCGCTGCCCCGCCAATGTCTCCGTGCTTGCCCCCCGATGTCTCCTGCGTGCCCCGATTTCCCTCCGTGCTGCCCCGATTTGTCTCCATTCTCATCTGCTTGCCCTGATGTCTCCGTGCTGCCGCATCCCCGCCCCGCTGCCTGCCCTGTCCTCCTGTCCGCAGGCCGCGCCCCGTGTCTCCGTGCTGCCCCCCGCTGTCTCTTGCTGCCGCTGCCCGGCTTCCTTGCTGCCGCGCCCTTCCCCCAGACCGTGTCCCAAATGTCTCCGTGTTGCCGCCCCTATGTCCTCCATGCTT
>CM033643.1:46115422-46142936 GCA_019512145.1 Engystomops pustulosus
CCACCACAGATCCCTTATGCCAGAGTGTCTCCCACAGATCTCTCATGCCAGTGTGTCCACCACAGATCCCTCATACCAGTATGTCTGCCACAGATCCCTCATGCCAGAGTGTTTGCCACAGATCCCTCATGCCAATGTGTCCACCACAGATCCCTCCTAGCAATGTGTCCATCACAGATCTCTTATGTCAGTGTGTGTCCACCCCAGATCCCTCATAGCAGTGTCTCTGCCACAGATACCTCATGCCAGAGTGTCCGCCATGGATCCATCATGCCAGAGTGTCCTCCTTGGATCCCTCATGCCAGAGTGTCCGCCATGGATCCCTCACGCCACAGTGTCCGCCATGGATCCCTCATGCCAGAGTGTCCTCCATGGATCCCTCATGCCAGAGTGTCCGCCGTGGATCTCTCATGCCAGAGTCTTCGCCATGGATCTCTCATGCCAGAGTGTCTGCCATAGATCTCTCATGCCAGTGTGTCCGTCAATGATCCCCCATGCTAGTGTGTCAGCCACTGATCCCCCATATGAGTGTGTCTGCCACAGATCCATCAAAACATTATCCACCACTGATCCCTCATAAAAGTGTGTCCACTACAGATCCTCCATATCATTGTGTCCCCACTTTCCCAAACGGATCATGGAAAAATTGTCTCATATATAAATGGTCCTGGAGCAAAAACTGCCGGGACCACTGTTGTAAAGGGGAAAATAATTGTGATGCCTGGCAGTTTGCTTGTGTTGCAGAATACTAGTGTAGAAATACTGATAAATGTCTATAATGGTTTTCATATTTGCATTCCTAAAACATATTTGTATATTCCTCCCTTCTCTGTGCAAAAGCTTTTAATGACTAAGGAATTAGGTTATGGGTCCTCCGGCAGTGACAGCTCCTTTTTCAGAGGTTTCCCTGTAATAAGAGTTGAGCGGAGACATCCAGATCATAGATGGAACCATGTCCATAAACACAAGAAGCACTTATTACAGATGTTACTCTGATCACACAAGAGATCACGAGCCCCTCACATCGGTTTTAACTTCTATGCCACAACAAACCCCAATCATATAAAGGAACAGCACAACATGATGTTAGCACACAGGTTATTGCACTATTCGTTTGTGTATTTCAGCATTTTAATTTATATTTTTAACAATGTGGTCGAGCAGCATGCAGACATCCTAATTATCCCCCAGAGATAAGTACATGCTACAGCCAAGGGATGAGTAAAACAGAGCATTCACAGATCACATGTCCTCATTCTTCTAATACTGCCAGTGTGTCCACCACAGATCCCTTATGCCAGAGTGTCTCCCACAGATCTCTGAGTAGAGATGAGCGAACACTAAAATGCTCGAGTCTCCCATTGACTTCAATGGGGTTCGTTATTCGAGACGAGCACTCGAGCATCGGGAAAAGTTCGTCTCGAATAACGAGTACCCGAGCATTTTAGTGTTCGCTCATCTCTACTCATCACCTTTCATGGCACATCTGCACATATTTATTAAATACAAGCGGTCCCCTACTTAAGAACACCCGACTTACAGACGACCCCTAGTTACAAACAGCCCTCCGGATGTTGCTAATTCACTGTACTTTAGCCAAAGGCTACAATAAACAGCTATAACAGTTATCACAGGTCTCTGTAATGAAGCTTTATTGTTAATTCTCGTTCTTATAACAATCCAACATTTTTAAAATAAGACATCCAATCCAATTGTCACAGAGACCAAAAAAATTTTGGCTGGGGTTACAATTACAAAATATACAGTTCTGACTTGCATACAAATTCAACTTGAGTACAAAGCTACAGAACCTAACCTGTACGTAACCCTGCCTGTACAGCACTTGTAAGAAAGTTGATTGTATTTTCTTTCAAGTCTGCATTGTCCTAACATTTTATGAATAAATGGACAATTGGGTGTTACCGTTTTTTGGTCAAAAGGGGGAGAGGCATGATTGATTTTGATGGTAAATTTCTTATGAATGGACTATCCATAACTTTAAGATTTATAATCCAAAAATCTAACTTGTGGGAGCTGCCATGGATCAGCTATTTTATCTGCATATAGTGTACAGGTTACCTTTGCGGAGCTTGAAGTATGTTTCCTAGTGACTTTATTGTGTATTGACCTGTATAGTTCTACCATACTGGGTGGTACCATCAGTCTAGCTGATAAGGCACTCACTTTTGTAGTAAGGTTTTTCTTTTTTAACCATCACTCTACATCTGCCATTAAGCGCATTACATTGGGTTGCATGTAGCTCAGTACACAGCTTGAGATAGCAGTCACCACTGAATAGTTAAAATTAGAAAATTCTGCAACAAAATGTCTGTATGTAGCCTCAGGGTTACCTCTAGCAAATACAATCTGTTGGGCGGGGGAGGGGGTTGACAATCTCTAGATATAAATGGAATTACTTACTAAGCCATAATTGTTTTCTTCTAGTGATTTCTCTATAGCATTATTTTCCCTACAGCCTATGTTTGTGGGTATCTGATCATTTTGATGCTCCTTCTGTTCATTTTCTAAATTCTCGATCCTTGAGTGTCTGTAACCTCTTTTGCTCATACACCACATACAATACGTGTCTACTGATTTCATATCTGCCTGTATAAAGCAATGCTTCCCAGCACACCATCTATAAGACTTAGATATAAAGCCACTATTGAAAAAATTAAAGTTGAAAAATATTTCCAGCACTCCAGTTGAATAAACCTATCTTCTTTTATTAATTCATTAAAAAGTAACAAAGGAATATATCAAACAACATGATTTGGACTGCTGTAAATTCTGAGTTCTTAGTCATGGTCCATGCTCTTGTGCACCCATGTTGGAGAACCCTTTGGACCTTGAAACATACTGGTGAGCGGGTTTATTTTTCCATTTGTGTTTAGAGGAAGGGAAGAGTGTTGGACTGGGAAATCCTTGGGTCCACCAGATAAAATTATTATGGGGGTCGGCCGTTCATTTCCTAGGACATAGAGCATGCCAACCTCCAAACTAGGTTGTTTTCTTCCATATGTATCGGGCCCAGTTTTAGTATAGAGCCAGGGCCCAGCGTTGGATCTTCTGGTTTTCCGGTGGGCCAGTCCAACTCTGGAAGGAAAGCTAAAGTTAGTTTCACACACAACATTTGGTACAGTCTGTATTTACTTCACAAAATACTCATTTTCTTTGGGGATGTGTGTAACTTTATAGGCAAATCTTGTGTCATTTGAGTGGTTTCTATTAATGTAGCCACTATGTAACTAACATGTAGTAATAACTGTTTTATAGTCCTTGCATCACAGGAAAATGTAATATTATTATCATTTGAAGTCAGTTTTCTGTATATGAAACTGATTTTGATACCTATGTCACTTAGAGGGAACTTGTCAAATACATATAAAACTCTTAACCACCAGCAGGTCCATATGGAATGGTAAAGGCATAAGTGCTCCTAGACCTCATGAGATGAGATGTGCCGCATTTAGGAAAGAACTGCAATGCCTTTGGGATATTTATTTTTGGTGATTTTTGGTGTCCCTAATTCATGTGTTTGGCCCGATTCAGTTATATATGTCAAAGAAACAAAGTAGTTTCAATTGTATCATTTTTAATTTCTGATCTTGATGTTCCAATTTATATGCTTTCAGTTGAATAGAGTGATTAATAGATTTAATTAGCCTTTGAATTGAAATGGTTTCTCAGATTTACGATGTGTTTGATGTTCGCAAAGAAACATCAGCTAACCATGTTTCTCCGAAAATAAAGCAGTGTCTTATATTAATTTTTGCTCCTAATGAGATACTAGGTCTTATTTTCAGGGGATGTCTTATTTTTCTATGAAAAAAAGATCACATTTATTGTTGAACTAAAAAATCAGCATTTATTAATATACTGTAGTAATGTCAGCATGTACATTGTCGGTGGTGGTGGACCCACTGAACCACCACGAGCAGTGACATAAGCTGACACCTGGAAGTGGAGTCTAAGTGGCACCAGATGTTCACCAGAGCCCACTGCAAAGCGGGTTGGACTTGCTGCCGCAGTATACCACAAGGTCACTCCACAAGGAAGGAAAAAACTTTAGTCCAGCACAGGTTCCGGTGGAGTCAAAAATTGATTTTCCTTTATTTAAACAAAGTAAAAAGTTGAATAGGGCATACACAACGTGATATCCCAAGTTACACGTGAAAAGATCTACGCGTTTCTGCCTAGACGGCCTTAGTCATGATCAAAAAGGTCACTCCACAGGCGCAACTTTCCTCACACCAAAGTGAGGCAGATAATCGGCAAGCATAATCGGAGTCATAGTAAGGCACGAGGTCAGGACAGACGGTACAGGATTGAATTCAGGAACATAGTGGAAGGTCAAGACAGGTGGCAGAGAATCAAGGTCAGGAATGGAAACAAAGGTCACAATGGGTAATCACAGAAATCACAAAATTAAGCTTTCTTTTAGGCTATAAGGCACAAAGATCTGGCAGGGTTCAAAGGAAGAGGATGGCCACTTATCAGGTCAGGCGGCTGGCAGCACCAATTAGCGGTGGGGGCGCACGCGCCCGACCAACGGAGCCGTGAGGCTGCAGCTATCATGATGGGTTGCACGGAGACCCAAGACAGGGGTCGCAGGGGCACCTGTGACAATAACCATCTGAATTCCATCAAGGAAGCCTTGTAACTCTAACAACAATCTATGGTACATTTAACAATCTCTACATTTATAGACAAAAAAAAATCGCCAAACTCTAAATTTCATTCTGAATTTCTTTTGACTCCATTTCTATTAGAATTATTGGCCCACATCTCTCTTATTTAGCACTTTCCTTCAATGTCCCCTTCTTGTCTAGATAGCTGCTTGTAATGCAACCGTCAGTGGTTTTATCCCGTGAATTCTTCACCTATGTCACAACATCTTGCAGTATCTAAATGATCTTCTAATGCTATGTAATGTATCGCCCACCGGGCCCTAGCCTTTTTCATGGCTTGAGTACAGCTGGAGCTGAGTGGCTGGCTGAGCGCAGCCTAGCGCTTGTCTTCGGCCAGGTTGCTGGGTACCAGGGAACAGAGGTCTCTTCAGGTAGAAGTACAAGAAATGAAGAGAGGGGCTGCAAATGAAGATTTCTCCCTGGGGCAACCCCAATGTCCCTGGTGGTGGTGAATGGGGTGCCCGTGGTGGTAACAGCCTTTCAGGGATCACTCAGAGGCAGAGTTTGTAAAGCAGTCAACTTACAGTTCTTTTATTGGAACTCTGCAACGGTCATTTGCAGGTAAATTCACACAATATCATTCAGTGTATATAGGAAAGTTGGCTGCTTCAACAGTAGGCCGGGACAGAATTCTAAAGGGGGATGTCTGCTTGGTGGCTGGTCTCTAAGTAGGCCAAGGGTGTCAGGGAAGCAAGCCACAGACACATGTGCCTCTCAGTCCACTTGGGGCAGTAAGAGAGCGAGCTTCCCATTCACAAAGGGTTTATAACCTGCCCTTGTGAGGTGGCAAGCCTATTATCTAACCAGCATTCTTCTTGCATCGTAACAGTAACAGTACATCTGATTGGTCACACAAGTATATGTGCCTTCTCAGGCAGATATTCATCAGCTTCATTACCATATCCAGACACTTGAGACCGCCCTGGAGTGGATCAGGCTGTAGAGAAAACCCTATTGATTAGAGAGGGATGTTGATTTTGCAACACTAGGTTAAGCCTGTGTTGGCAGGGATGTTGCATATGGCGTGAGTGGTTGATGTTGCATTGACTGCCGCAAGGTGTTATTTTTAAAAATATTGCACTACGTCTTTTTTTCGGGGAGTGTCTTTTTCCAGGGAACCAGGGTAATCCGTTCCTACTTGGTAAATTTCCAAAAAACATTCTAAAAGAGTTGTACCAAGAGACCATTTATTTTAGGTGCCACTGTAATGCCCCTGCTCATGCAAGGAAGCACATTGTTTTACTTTACACAGGGTATACTATTTAAAATTTAGAATAAATTATACATAAGAAACAGAAACAATGGGCTGACCAAAAATAATCTCTAGGACACAGATGGGAATTTTTTTCATATTTGTTCATAAAGTTTTTTTCTTATTACTGCATAGAAAACTGAAAGAAAGGTCCTGCTTTTATTACATTTTATTTGCATATTCTTTTTTCCACTTTTGCTGATTGTTTAACCTGATTTCCATGAAGACATTTTTTTCTGATGACATCATCAAATGTCAAATATGAAAAATGTGGGAGCCGGAGAATCTGTTTCATACTAATATTTATTTTGGATCCTATCTACTTAAAGTAATGAAATAAAACTGCATGGTGTTTGCAAGTCTATTCATTTGCAGTCAAATTCACACAATATCATTCAGTATATATAATCAAGACCCGTGAAATATACATTACCCACAAGGATATGAAAGACATTATTAAAATTAATGAAAGAGAAATCCATGTTAGACATAGTAACATAGTAACAAATAACAATGGCTAGTTTTTGTCTCAAAGCTCACAAAATGGATGAAGAAATCTTGTTTAGTGCTCAATGATGTAATCTAAATTTTTAAGGCTATTCTACTCACATTTAGTCTTAATATATAACGGCAACTCCTTGGGAAGGAGAATCTGCTGCTCAGAAACAGGAGTTAAATTGTAAGGTCATTCTGCATACAGTATTTACACTTACAATTAACAAGACCATACTCAAGCATCAAGTTATTGCCCACCTTTACATTAGCAAAAATAAAACAACTACAGACAGTAGTCCCCAGGGTTAAGTAAGAAATAGGTTCTGTAGGTTTGTTCTTAAGTTGAATTTGTATGTAAATTGGAACTGTATAGTTTATAATTGTAACCTGGACAACATTTTTTTGGTCTCTGTGACATAAGAACCAGGATTAACAATAAAGCTTAATTGCAGACACAGTTGATAACTGTTGTAGCTGTTTATTGTAGCCTAAGGCTAAAATACAGTAAATTACCAACATCCAGAGGTCCGTTTGTAACTAGAGGTCGCTTGTAAGTTGGATGTTCTTAAGTAGGGGACTGTCTGTATTAAGTTATGACATCAAACGGTAAAAAATAAGAAATGGAATGGCACTCACCGCATAAACTCCTTCCAGAGAAATTTTATTTGTGAATACTCACATGAAGACAAAGGCGTGGTTACATGTCAAGGAATAGGGAGGACGCAGGGACTCAAAACATAGCAGGAAGGACAGCTGTTTCGCGCTCTAGGCGCTTCATCTGGCTTGTCTGCTCACACACATACAAACATAACAGGCCTTTTAAACCCAAATGAAAAAGAAGATATACAAGTTATTAGCACAAAGAGCTTAGAGTTTAAGATAAAAGGACTGGCAGAAAAAGAAGTGAGATTGTTCTGGACCATCAACTCACTAAAATCATATGCAGCTAGTGGAAGAGTACCCAGAGGCCTGAGAGTCTATAAACCACCATCCCAGTTCACAGATGACATTAATTACATAAGAGCATGGGAGGAGGCACACCATGAGCACTCCAAGAATTTAATGAGAATAGTACTGTCACGAAATGAAGAAGAATACCAACGAGTCACCACTGAATTATGCAAAGCAAAATCAGAATTAAGGAGAAGGCATACTCCACAACAAGTGGAAACACTTATGAAGAGTTTGGAGAAACAACTAGTCCCGATCCAAGCTACCATAAAAGAAAAAAAGAAAGATAAATTTATGAGAGATAAGAAAGACTACGAAAGCAATCAAATTTTCAACTGGCACACCAAGAAGAAACCCAGATCAAGCAGACCCTACCAACCAAGATATAGGAGAAATGGCAACAAAGAGAAAAAAGACTATTGGACCACGGACTCCGAGTCGAGCTACTCAGATGACGGACCAACAACCAGTACACCAACTAATGCCCCTCCACATACGCCAATCCCTTTAGGGAACCTTCCAAAAAACGACACACACGAAGAGGACGACCAAAGAGACAGAAAAGAAAAAAAGAGGAACCAGAAGCGCAAGCAAGTTTCCTGGAAGTGAACCAGGAACAGGACTTAGTTACCAACCTGTCACAGGTTGAACTTGGGACAGCACACAACTCGGTTTTACAGAAAGGCCTGAATTTCTGTTTGACCGACACTTTTGATATGGTCGACTTTGAAATTGATTTATTTAAGGGTACCAGAAAGATGACCAGGTCTTTGAGAACAGGCATAGGAGCGCCTAGATTAATCGAACACATGAAGACGCATCATAACTCTGATCCCAACACCCTGCGTTTTGCAGGTTTAGAACGGGTACCTATCTTGAGAGGAGGTGGCGATAGACAGCGCCTTCTGTTACAAAAAGAGGGAAAGTGGATCCTACGTACAGGGGCCTTAGGCCCCCTAGGCCTAAATGATAAATTAGATATGAGTGTCTTTATTTAGGTGGGTTCACAATATATGCATATATGATTATTAGACATGATAAAGCACGTCCATTAACCACTTCTGCCCCTCAACTGGAAAGAATGATGACAAAAATATTGCTAATAGCATAAGTATATGTCTTATGACTTACACTGTGTTTCAGTACACACAACTAGTTCTTGCCCCACCACCATATTTCCCATAGGTGACTGGGGTCAAAATCGAACACATGATGAAGACACAACATAACTCTGACCCAACACCCTGCGCTTTGCGGCTTTAGAAACGGGTACCTATCTTGAGAGGAGGTGGCGATAGGCAGCGCCTTCTGTTACAAAAAGAGGGAAAGTGGATCCTACGTACAGGGGCCTTAGGCCCTCTAGGCCTAAATGATAAATTAGATATGAGTGTCTTGTTTAGGTGGGCTCACATATGTGCATATATGATTTTGAATGATCAAGTACGTCCATTAATCTTTTCTGCTCTCAACTGAAAAGAATTATGACAAAAATTTGCTAATAGATAAGTATATGCTTTTTGACTTACACGTGTTTTAGTAACCACAACTAGTTCTTGCCCCACCACTAGTGCCCCACAAGTGACTGGGGTCAAGGTAGCAGTTACGCCCATGCATTTTGTACATGAGGCTTTGATTGTAATAATTTCAAACAGGTCATTGTTCCCTTGCCCTCTTGTTGGGCCTTCCTCCCCCCCCCCCTCCCCACTCCCCTCCCTCCTTTCCCCCCCCCCCCTTCTCCCCCCTTACCCCCGTTCCCCGCATGGATCACGAATGTATTATGCACCATACCCTTTCACGCATTGCCGTGCGATGTTTAGCTGTGAACCACAGCATGCACTCACGCCCCCAAGTGGTACGCCAATCTGGCGCTGTCGTCGCTTGGCCCGCCCTCCCCGCTGTGTTCTGGGGAGGGGCGGACTGTAGTCGGGCCCGACGGACGTCTCGGTTGGTTTGAGGCGGCATACCTTTATAGCCCCCCCCCCCCCCCCCCCCCCCCCCCCCCCCCCCCCTTCTCCCCCCCTTACCCCCGTTCCCCGCATGGATCACGAATGTATTATGCCACATACCCCTTTCACGCATTGCCGTTGCGATGTTTAGCTGTAACCACAGCAATGCACTCACGCCCCCAAGTGGTACGCCAATCCTGGCGCTGAAAGTAAAAAGAGGAACCAGACGCGCAAGCAAGTCTCCTGAAGTGAACCAGGAACAGACTAGTTACCAACCGTCACAGGTTGAACTTGGGGACAGCACAAACTCGGTTTTACAGAACAGGCTCTGAATTTGTGTGTTGTTGCCGACACTTTTGATATGGTCGACTTTGAAATCGATTTATTTAGGTACCAGAAAGATGGCATTAAAGAAAATGTTTGCACAAAAAATCACATTGAAGCAGCACAGAACATAGGGCAGCAGAAGTCCGTCTCAATAGCCCCTAGGCTTTTTTGTAGAGAACCATTGTCTATAGAGAAAGAATGTCTCTTATTTTTAGCAGATGAAGAGAACACACCTGCAACCACAACAGCCACATATTTAGAGGAGAGTGCCCTCCACATAACCCTCAGGTGCACCCCGGTAGTGCCATGAACTTCAAGAACAGGTCACTAAAGAAATTAAGGCCTTGATATATCAACAGGACCAGTCTAATCTCACAAAAGAAGAATGGAGAGCCCTTAGGTCACTAAAAATGACGATATCTTATAGTTAAACAGGCGACAAGGGGGGGGGGGTTGGTACTCTCTAACCAAAAATACTATATAGGAAGCTGCCAGACTCCTGGGAGATGAAAGAACTTATGAGAGGCTCAAAAAAGATCCCACACAGAAATACTTATCCCAGCTGAGGACTTTCTTGAGGGAAAGTGTAGAAAAGGTTCTCATATCGAAGAAAAAAGGAGATAAATATTGCCCTTACCCCTAAGAAGCCTAACTGGTATTTGTCCAAAAATCCATAAGAGTATAGAGTCCCACCGGCCGCCCCATTGTAGCTGCCATAGGGTCAATAACAGAGCCATTGTCCCAGTACATTGGTGGTCTAGAACGCACCTACGTAATACCCTCTTAATTAAAGACACCAATCATTTTGGATATAATACAAGACCTGTCATGGCAACCAGGAGATTTACGTATCCATAGACGTGGAGAGTTTATATACCGAATACCCCACGAGTAGTGGAAAAGCTATAAGAGTACATCCTGACAGCTGATAAAAATGAGGGCTATATAGACTTCAATGCAATGCCTTACAATTTGTACTGACACACATGCGTTCCACACAAACAATACATGGTACGGCCAGAGAGAGGGTACAGATGGGGACTCCTGTCTCCTGCACATACGCTAACCTCTTTCTGGCCGTATTGAAGACAATATATATTTTCGGTTAAAACCCTTTTTTGAGACACACAGACGTACAAGCGTTATGTGCGACGTGTCTTTATGGTATGGAGAGGGACAGAACAACAGTTCAAAGATATGGTCACACCATTAAACACATGTAATGCCATGAATATGCTTTTTACATACAACTAGGAGGCTCTCGACTTGAGTTTCTGGATGTCCTGGTGGTAGAAAAACACGGAACCCTTGAGACAGAAGTCTTCAGGAAACAAGACACCAAAAATGCCCTTCTGCATTCAGAGTTATCATCCGAAATAGTCAAAAAGCAGTTCCGTACGGTGTTTGTCAGAGTGTCCCGCATTCAATAGCACGGAGGGTTTCCTAACACAATCCCAGAGCTAAAATTAGGCTCCGAGCAAGGGATACCCAAGTGATTATAGAAGAGGCTTCGAAAGAGGCGAAAAAGATAGGGAATAATACGAAGTGGCAAAAGAACCATAAAAAACACACAACAAAACATAAAGAGAGATTTGTCTTTTCCTTTAATTATACACCCAAGCCGAATGGTCAAAACCATCATCAGGTCCAATTGGCACAAATCGAATCGGATAGAGAGCTTACAGAATAGGGCAAATGCCCCATCATAACATTTCGAAGGGAAGAACCATCAAGTCCGAGTTAGTTAAAAGTGCATTTAATCCCAGACTGATAATTGGTTAGAAAACAAAATGCCCCATAGGCAACTACCCGTGTGGCAGCTGTAACCACTGCACTCAGTTTATAAAAACGAAAGTAATAACTGTGGAGGCCAGGTAGTAAAATGAAACCTATTCATGTAAGTCTGAATTTGTTGTTTATGTGATCTTTTGTGATTGCGTGCTTCTTTATAGGGAAACCATCAGAGGTTTAAACAGACGGTTTTAGAACACCAGGTCTTTGAGAACAGGCATAGGAGACGCCTAGATTAAATCGACAATGAAGACACAACATAACTCTGACCCAAACACCCTGCGCTTTGCAGGTTTAGAACGGGTACCTATCTTGAGAGGAGGTGGCGATAGCAGCGCCTTCTGTTACAAAAAGAGGAAAGGATCTACGTACAGGGGCCTTAGGCCCCTAGGCCTAAATGATAAATTAGATATGAGTGTCTTGTTTAGGTGGGCTCACAATAGAGTGCTTATGATTATAGACATGATCAAGTCACGTCCATTAACTTCTGCCTCAACTGAAAAGAATTATGACAAAATTGCTAATAGCATAAGTATATGTCTTTGACTTACACTGTTTTAGTAACACAACTAGTTCTTGCCCCACCACCATATGTCCCAAGTGACTGGGGTCAAGTACTAGTACTAGCCTGCCATTTGTACATGAGGCTTTAATGTAAATAACTCATACAGGTCATTGTTGTCCCCTTTGCCTCCCTTTTGCCCCCCCTCTCCCCCCCCTCCACCCTACCCCCCGCCCCCCCCCACCCCCCCGCCTACCCCCCCCCCTAACCCCCGTCCCCGCATGGATCACGACTGTTATTATACCCATATCCCTTTCACGTAGTGCCTTGTTGTTAAGCTGTACCCACACAATCCCTACTCCTCACCTGTCCACAGCTCACAAGGCACGATCCAAATTAAAATGAGCTTGCCTCATAGCATCCCTCACCCACGTATGTCAAGTGCGCATCTGCTACCACGCCATCTCAGTCTCCATATAGCTCATCTTAGGCGGGTCATCTCTCCGATCTCAGCCTCCGCTTCCGACTGTCTCCCCCACTCCTCTCTACTCCCAACTTCGGTCCCCTACCTCCTCTCGCCTTTCCTTGGGTTGTTTGCTTTTTTATACCCTCCCTACGCGGTCCCCCCATTACGCGTGTGGCGGCCGAAGTATCGGTATCACAATTAATTAGCTTCTCCAGCTGCCTTCACTACCATCACTATACCATACGTCCCTTTAAATCAAAATCGAGTGTCATCGTCAGGCGAGGAACATGATGGAGATTGTGTCCTTCGCACAAGGGTGGCGAAGCCAGCATCAAAGGGGTTTTACATTTTGTCCCAACCCTGCTGTGTAATCCCCAAAATATTAACTAGCAAACATGTTATACCAACTGTGGTAGGCGATAAGTGACTGTGAATCAGGCCTGACTGAGGCATGACAGATAGTAAAACAGCGAGTGAGATTATCTTAGATTCTTCTTTGGCGCCCTAACCAACTGTTTAGCATTCCCCCGACCCCCACTATGGCATATCCTAAAAACTTATGAAAGAACCTACTAGCCTTGATCGTTATAGCAAATGGTCTTAGAATTCGCTAGTTTGGGGAAGTAACCTATAGACAGGACGCTTGGATTGGGCGAACAGCATCTCAGCCCTGGCATGCAGAACGCCAGCATATCCAAATGACAGCTATAAACATGCATATGTTCTCTGCGCATTAATCTGTTTACAATTCCCACCTCCAATCCATCAACCCCTACATTCCGCCCATAAACTCTCCAGAGACTCTTAATAAGAACTCTACTAGACACGTTAACGTTGTGTTCAATCGCCAGGCTCAAGGTCACCATAAATAAAACGGGATGTCTGGACGTTAAGCCTAGGCGGGCTTATCATCATACTTTCCTGCACGCAGAGAATCTGCGACGCACCTCCTATACCTCGGGTCCAAGGTCTGCCAAAAGGTCCGTGACTACGGATAGACCCATTCATCCTTCTGATCCCACCTCCGTTTCAGCTTCTTCTCACTCTCTGCATGCCCTTCCGATGCGCCGTAATTTAGAAAACTCATAAACCATCCTGAGCTCAGTCGGCAGCTCATTCGAGGTTCCGGGAACAGAATCATAGGGCTACACATCGCGCAGAGGAATGCTCTACGTGTATCTTTGTCTGGAACTCCACCGGCCATGGCGGTTGCGGAACACTGCTGAGCCTAGGGATAAAAGGCACACGCTAGCCCCAGAGCTATTACACCCATCCTACATACAGCATCCTATATTCCACAGTTGTCGAGTAACGTCGGAGGGGGGGGGGTGTGTAGACATTTGGTCGCTCTCATCCATATAACCCTTTTTTAATTTACCAATCATGCTCTCCAGCATCTAAGAGACCTGCGCAACTGTTGGTGCTAACCTCCATGTCCTGTTGAACGCGTTCCCAAAAATATAATAAATGTAGCCTGCAGACTTTTAGTAATGACTCTACCATTTATGAAGAAGAGGGCTTATATATATCAGCCTACCTATCCATTTGCCTTGCCGTGTTAAACGCTGCATGTTTTGCTAAATGTTATATTAGCTAGTGAGCCCATCACGCCCTCCGCACCATGTTGCTCAAAGCACCCCCTTAGAAATCAAATACATCCTAGCAAAATTAGTAAGGCTAAAACCGCTCGAATCGTACACTTGATTCTTCATATACTAGACAGTTGCTTAGAAGTGCTGTTTTGGGAGTCAGCCTAGTAGACAGGGTCTTGGGATTCGCTGCGAAGCCCTCGATCGCTTGGCCAGACGCTGCACGCGCTATAGATAGATATCGACCTTCCCATGCCATCAATCCCTACGCATAACCTAAGTTAAATTTTAATCACTGTGTCGTCAGCTCCATTGCTAATCTACGCCTATTCACACCTACGGGGAGACAATCCATACAATCGTCCCCTTAATCAAACAGACTTGTGCGAGCTAGAATTTTGGTTGTCCTGTTCACATGGCTATGCATGTTAACTTTTATGGTCGCCACCGCTGCTATGTAACTCACTCACTACAAAATAGTACTGTGTCGCCAAAACTTTGTACTGTACCAATGAACTAATTATCTTTGACGCCGCCATTGTAATCTTGCTCAACCAATCCAAATTATGGTTACTCCTCTATGGTCGATATGTGCTCCGACTTCAATAGTATCCGCTCATTGGTTTGAAGCCTGAGTCCATTTAGGGTATGTCGCCATGACACTCTCTCGCCTGCTGCCAGCTGCCGCTGCATGCCGGCCCTATAGTGTTCAGGGTCAATTATTGGATGTTTTAGAGCTATCTACTCTCAGCTATCTGTCACTCTGTCATGGCCATGCTGTTCGCCCATAAATTTCGGCATAATGGTCGCGATTAAGCATGCCTCAGAGGCATCCATGCATGCTGCCCCTGCTTTTCCTGCCCATATTCCGTGGTGGTATTCCATCCTTTTCTTGAGGTTCCCAGGTGTTTGGCCAAGCTTCCCTGTGCAGAGCCTTGGTCCCCTTGAAAAATGCTCGAGTTCTCCCATTGGACTTCAATGGGGTTTCGTTATTCGGACGAGACGGCCTCAGCAGTCGGATCTAGGAGTTCGTCTCGAATACGAGTACCGCGAGCAGTTTTGATGTGTTCGCTCAGCTCAGTCTATGGCAATTGCACCCATCACTTGTGTGGAAACATGTGGTGGGCAAGTAACTAGTTGTGTGCACTAACTACACAGTGTAAGTCACGAAGACATATACTTGTTCTATAGCATATTTTTGTCATCAATTCTTTTCAGTTGAGGGGCAGAAATATAGTGGACCGTACTTTAGTCATGTCGATCATAATCATACGCACGTAATGTGAACCCACCTAAATAAAGACACTCATATCTCAATTTATCATTTAGGCCTAGAGGCCTCAAGGCCCATGTATCGTTAGGATCCAGCTTTCCTTCTTTTTGTAAACAGAATGGCCTATCGCTCAGTCCCTATCGCCACCCCTCCATCCAGATAGTTCCCATTAACAATTAAACCTTCCTAGAGCTGTACAAACCTGTCCCCGTGTTCGCCTGCCAATCATGCCGGGTGTTGGGATGCATGATAGTTTGTTGCGTCTTCATGTGTTTCGATTAATCCTCGGCGCTCTAGGCCTGTTCCTCAGAGACTGGTGTGTTCATAAAACCGTCTATTTAACACCTCTGATGGTTTTCCCTAATATAAAAGAAGCCGCAATCAAAAAAGTGACAATAGACATACGAATTCAGACTTGCAGGTAATGAGGTGTTTCATTATCATTTACTACTGGCCACTCTGCTCCTCCGCAGTTTATTACTTTCGTTTTTATAAACTGAGTGCAGTGTTACACTGCCGCACGGGATAGTATACATTACTATGGGCATTTTTTCTAGCCAATTGTCGTGTTAGCGGGATTAAATGCACTTTTAACTAACTCGGACTTAATGGTTCTTCCCCTTCAAACTTTAGAGGGGGCCATTGCCGCTATTTCTGGTAAGCTCTCTATCCGATTCGATTATCGTGCCAAATTGGACACTGTCGGTAGTTGCCTTCTTAAGTAATTAACAATTCGGCTATGGGAGTGTTATTAAAGAAAAGACAATATCTCTCTTTAATCTGTTATTTGTACTTGTGTCTTCTTTCTTATGAGACTTTATTTGCCACTATACTTCGTATTATTTCCCTATTCTTTTTCGCTCTTTCGAAAGCCTCTTCTATAATCACTTCTGGGTAATCCCTTGCTCGGAGCCTGACTTTTAGCTCTTGGGATTGTGTTAGGAAACCCTCTTCTGTGCTATTAATGCGGGACACTCTGACAAACTGACCGTACGGCACTGCTTTTTTAACATATTTCGGATGATAACTCTGGAAGTGCAGAAGGGCATTTTTGGCTGTACTTTTCCTGAAGACTTCTGTCTCAAGGATTCCGTTTTTTTCTACCACCAGGACATTCAGGCATTCTAAGCGACCGGTAAGCGCTCCACGCTGGTAGGTGCACCGACAAATTAATAAAGGTTCTTAATACGCATTTTTCCACGTGACTAGGGAGTACTCCAGCCTGGTTTACAACCAATGAAATTCACTTCCGATCCAGGGGGCGGGGTTATGGGTTTAAAAGGCCTGTTATGTTTGTATGTGTGTGAGCAGACAAGCCAGATGAAGCGCCTAGAGCGCGAAACAGCTGTCCTTCCTGCTATGTTTTGAGTCCCTGCGTCCTCCCTATTCCTTTACATGTAAACCACGCTTGTGTCTTCATGTGAGTATTCACAAATAAAATTTCTCTGGAAGGAGTCTCGTGCGGTGAGTGCCATTCCAATTCTTATTTTCTACTGTATTATGGAGCACAGTTATTATTATGGTAAACAGTTGTTATTATTATTATTATTATGGTGCACAGTTATTATTATGGAGCACTGTTATTATTATGCTAAACAGTTATTATTATAGAGCACAGTTATTATTATGGTGCACAGTTATTATTATGGGGCACAGTTATTATTATAGAGCACAGCACTGAGTTGCCGCCATGTGATTGGCTGATTAGAAATTAAGTGTTAATGAGCAGTTGGACAGGTGTACCTAATAAAGTGGCCGGTGAGTGTATATGTTTAGATCAATACATCGAACACAAGGCCCGTGGTCAAATTCTGGCCAACCACCTAAATTTTATGTGGTCCTCAAGGTCCACTACAAATAAATACAGGTTTTAACAGGCAGTGCCACAACAGCCATGGCTTGATCTTTATCAAAGAACCTACTCCGGGTCCTGTGACAGCCTTAGCACATAAGCCTAATGTGTCTTCTATGGGTCTTCCCCCACATGCTCTTGTTGGCACCATAGCAGCATTGCAATTGGCCTCTTAAAACAATCAGAAAACTGATGTGGCCTCAGCTAAAATGAGTTTGACAACCCTGGTTTAGATGGTCCATTTGAAGTCTAGATGTTTCCTTTCTTAGCTTTCCTATTAGTTAGACATGTATCAATAAGTATATGCCTGGTAAAGGAGCTTCACAAAGCAAACTGATGTCATGATAAGTTACTACAAATGACGATTCCTGGTCTGGGCATCAAAACGCGCCACACATTTCATGCGGCATGTTTTTATATGATTTTAATCACATGTTTACATTTCAGTGATAAAATTTGCCTGTAGAAAAATGGAGCCGTGACACAGAAGGGTTGTGTGCAACACATATGTGGCGCGGACACTTCTTAAATACATGTGCCAGCAGTTTTCACATGAAAGTCCGACTTTAAAACTGGCGCAAGCACCTTAGTAAATGTGCCCCAATGTGATTCTCAAAGTTGAGGTTTACCGATGGTAATTATTACAGGCGTCTCTGGTCTTATTAAGTGGGAGAACTTGTACAATTGGTGGCTGACTAAATACTTTCCCCCCCGCTGTACATAAAGTAGTCCATATACAGAATATTAAATACCACGCCACGAAGAATTGAGGCAGTTCTGAAGGCAAAAGGGGGTCCAACCCTTTACTAGCATGGTGTACCTAATAAAGTGGCCGATGAGTGTATATATCCCAGTAGTTATTATTATTATTATGAATATTACTAATTTTATAAATAAAGTCCTTAAGATTTTTACACACATGAGCGTCAAGTGGTATTTTTGGAAGCGATGCTAGCTCAGAATTTTTTCTTGGCTACAAATTGATATGCTATATATCTTATTTGTGTCCACTCTACAGGAGTATCAAGCACGATTTCTGGCTCTCACAGACCTGTAACTTCTTCTTTAAGAGGCTCCTCTATCCTCCACTCATTACCTTTAGTAATGGCACCTCTTTGAACTTGTTATTAGTATAAAAGACTCCTGTCTACAACCTCAAACTCCAAAGGCCAAAGAGCTGTCAAAAAACAACAGAAGCAAAATTGTAGACCTGCACCAAGTTGGAAAGACTGAATCTGCAATAGGCAAGCAGCTTGGTGTGAAGAAATTAACTGTAGGAGAAACAATTAGAAAAAAGGAAGAAATACAAAACCACTGATAATTTCTCCCAATCACAGTCTCAATGCAAGATCTCACACCATGGGGTAAAACTGATCACAAGAACAGTGAGCAAAAATCCCAGAATCACAAATGAGGACCTAGTGAATAACCTGTAGAAAGCTGGGAGCAACATAACAAAGGCTACTGTCAGTAACACACTACACTGCCAGGGACTCAGTTCCTGTAGTGCCAGACACATTCCCCTGCATAAGCCAGTATATATTTGGGCCCATCTAAAGTTTGCTAGAGAGTATTTAGATGTTCCTGAAGAGTATTGGGAGAATGTTTTATGGTCAGATGAAACCAAAGTAAAACTGTTTGGTACAAACACAACTTGTTGAGTTAGGAGGAGAGTGAATGCTTAGTTGCATTCAGAGAACACCATACCTACTGTGAAGTAGGGGGTGGCAACATCATGACAAGGGTTTTTTTCTCTGCCAAGTAACCGGGATGACTGATCTGTGTACATGAAATAATGAATAGGACTATGTATGGTGAGATTTTGAGTGCCAACCTCCTTCCATCAGCAAGGGCATTGAAGATGAAATATGGCTGGGTCTTTCAGCATGACATTGGTCCCAAACACACCGCCAGAGCAACGAAGAAGTGGCTTTGTAAAAAGCATTTCAAGGTCCGGGAGTGACCTAGACAGTCCGCAGATCTCAACCATAGAAAACATTTGGAGGGAGGTTGAAAGTCTGTGTTGCCCAGTGACAGCCCCAAACCATCACTCCTCTAGAGGATATCTGTATGGAGGAATGGACCCACATACCACCAACAGTGAGTGCCAACCTTGTGAAGACAGAAAACTTAACTTCTGTCATTGCCAACAAAGGAAATATAAGTATTGAGATGAACTTTTGTTATTGACCAAATAGTTATTTTCCGCCATAATTTGCAAATGACAACATTTTTTATCTACTATGAGATTTGTGGCCTCATATACTGTAAGTTTTGCCTTTTTGTTTTAAACATTTCTATTGAATTGTAATCAAAATTATAATTCCAATAGCATTAACAATTGAAATAAAGCAAAATAAATAAAAATGATAAAAATAACATATTGTAAAATGAAGATATCCCCCAAATTGTTCTCTTTCTTTCTGATTCCCTATTACATAAATACCCAAAAGACAGAGAGAAGAAAGTGAAAACCTAGTGTGTACTATGTGCATTTTTGCCTGTGTAGTGTCCAGGGGGTGCCAGATTAAGGAGTTGTGGTGCCCGTTCTTCATGGATCTGGTGCTACCTGCACCAACTTTTTTTTGGCACACGCGGCACAATTCTGTTGGACTTTGCATTTTAAATAAAGCGCGTGGTCCGACCATTTCAGTGATAAAATTTGCCTGTAGAAAAATGGAGCCGTGAAACAGAAGGGTTGTGTGCAACACATATGTAGCGCGGACACTTCTTAAATACATGTGCAAGCAGTTTTCACATGAAAGTCCGACATTAAAACTGGCGCAAGCACCTTAGTAAATGTGCCCCAATGTGATTCTCAAAGTTGAGGTTTACCGATGGTAATTATTACAGGCGTCTCTTATTAAGTGGGAGAACTTGCACAATTGGTGGCTGACTAAATACTTTTCCCCCGCTGTACATAAAGTAGTCCATATACAGAATATTAAATACCACATCTGTATATCATTATTTTATTAGGTGAATTGCAATTTTAATTTCACACAGCTTTTGCAATGGCCCATCTTAAACTGTTTTCACTTTAATTATTTTATCAGTCATGGTATACACCCTAATTATCCTCTGCGGCATAATAGTCCGTGTTAAGAACACACCATAATATTATTCTGTTACTAGCTAAGAGCACTTGTAATGAGCCATTAATGTGGAAAAACATTTTTCGTTTCAGTACTTAACCATTATTATATGTTTTATAACAGTACAAATATCATCTTGAATAATTACTAATTACGACCAAAACGGTCCTTTTCTATGAGTAAGATGTAGCAGTTTAATTATCTCCCTCCACCTGATCATCCAGCAGTTTATGATCCATTAATGCTATTAGTTCTGAGAAAGTGCATCTCGCAGTCAACAGGATATTCTCCATCTAGACTCATAAGATCAGTTTTTATTGTATCATTTGCTTATTTCTTTCTTATTATTCCAGACGGTTACAGTTAATTATTAACTTCATTTGATATTCCTTCTGCATAAGTCACCTCAGACTTGTTCATTAGCATTATGCAGATACTACACAAGCTTTCAATTAGATCAATTACCGGTAATTAACATGTCGCAAATGACCCAGACCATCAAAGTCCTTTAGTAAAGCCATGAATGATAATTGTATTTTCTGCCTAAAGCCAAAAAAAGAAACACACAGTCATTATAAAGTGTTATGTTGCTAGTACTGTACCTTGCCTGATATATCATGGAACTGCATTAAGGGTAATTGATTAAGAGGGTTGTCTGGCTCAAACATCACAGCATGTCACTGACTGGCCTAAGAGATGCCACGGGTATAGAGGTCACCACAGATGCCCCTCATTGAATACACCACATGCAAGGTGAAGGAGCCTGCACTGCCCGAAAACACTTCAATGAAAAGGACTCATAACTTGAAGAGGTTAGCCACTTTACCTCAGGTTTTTGTAATGTGTGCGTAAGTGTGTGTGTGTGGGGGGGGGGGGGTGCAGGATATTAGTTAAATTACTAATATACATCTATTAAAAGTTCTGTACCGCTTTTTGTAAATTAAAGCGTCCTGGTTCAGAAATGTCTTTTAATTCGTCAACTGCCGTTCCTTTCCAAAAAAAAGGGCCTTTTGATTGTAACTGTTGTCTGGGATTAAAAAAAAAAAATATACAGCTGGGAAAGGTGGGGTTTTCAAAAATAAAAAAGCACTCATAATTACATCTTCCCCCGCTCCCGTTCTCCCATGGCGGAGCCGTTCACTGCCAACGTGTGTCTCTATACAGAGGCCCGCGACAACGCACATCTATCTACAGCCGAGTTTGGCCGTGACATACAAATACAGCCGCTCTCCTGCTACTTCAAGAGTTTTTGTACAATAGTAGGAGTGAAGTTGTATACGTGTGTCTACGCCAAACTCTGCATGTAAAGCTGGGGTCCTGAGTTCAAGTCTCAGGGTCAACATCTGCAAAAAGTTTGAATGTTCTGTGTTTGCGCAGATTTCTATAGTGTCCTCTGGTTTCCACCCACATGCCAAAAAACATACTGGTAGATTGATTAGATAGTGAGCTCCATTGGGGACAGGGACCAATTTGGCAAGCTCTGTGTAGCGCTGCGTAATCTGTGTGCATTATATAAATAAAGGAATTAATTATTAATTAATTAAAGAGAAGCTCACACCTACCTATAAAAAAGGACATGCCACTACAAAAGATAAATAAAAGATACAATACTTTATTTCATCATGTAAAATACAGTACAACACTTTACTGAATTGTAAAGAAAAATGCAGCAGTCATTCCAGAAGCTACCACAAGGCAAAATGGAGATAACAATGTCTTCAGGGCGTTCTAAGCTAAATGTACTTCTGGTTGCGTCTCACGGAGGCTTCCCTTAGCGATTAATTTATGAGGGGTATTTATCATTAGGCGGTCCTTCGGGACAGTTCTATATTTTTGGAGCTCTGCTGCCGATCATATTCATTAAAATGGCTTTGGCCCTTTAAAAAATAATAATAATCTTTATTTATATAGCACCATCATATACCTGTTCTCATGGTCTACTTTCTGATGGAGATTTTTATTTTAAAAAGGTCTAAAAATTCTGAAAAAGTCTCAGCACATACACCAGCAGGGGACTCGAGTGAATATGAGAATTTTTAGTTAATTAGAGAACTGTACTAAACATTGTGACACACTTTTTTAATTTATACTATTTTGAGATTCCCCTTTACCAAGTTGCCTATTTTATGTAGACATACGTTGCTGCCGGCTTCTGTATACAAACACAAGATGGCAGTGATGGGTGCTGCCATTTGAGAACGGGAGCTGGGGCAGAGGGAAGTATGAATTTGGTCATGGACAGTTAGCATAAAATGACCCTCAATCTGAGGCTATTTTATGGACAGGAATGGCAGCTGAAGAGGTAAAAGATATTTTTGAAGCAGGGACTTTACTTTACCCTGCAGGAAAGTGTTGCAGAACTTTTAATACATGTATATTGGTAAATTAACTTACATTCTACCCTTTCATTTACATACACATTACAGAAAACATGATATAACCCAGCCCTTTAGGAATATTTTATTATGCCCATTTGTAATTTTTTATGTTTTTTTTGTAATACCAGAACTTATCTTCTGTTGCATTATTTTTCGTTTCAATAAAATTCACTGTAAACAAAACAATTTTTATGAAGTTTAATCACTTTAAAGGTAATCATTCTCTATCATTGTCCAAACATGCCAACCATATCTTTGTTTCAATATCCAGCTGTGCATTCCATGCCAAAACTTCTCTTTGGAATATGAAAATGAGTCTGAAGTGCTTTTTATATGTTAAAATCATCACACAGATACATAAAAAATTCATATAGGCAACACCAGAAACTTCAGTATATTCACTTGTGTAACTAAGAATCTTACGGTTGATGCAAATTCTTCAGACTCATCAGGAAATCATATGGATATACTCTGGTAACTGGAGAACACTTCAACCATTAAATTGATTTAATTTTAATGAACATTTGACTATAATTCTACGTACTACATATATTGGGGGTAATTTACTAAGGGCCCGATTTGCGTTTTCCCGACGTGTTACCCGAATATTTCCGATTTGCGCCGATTTCCCCTGAATTGCCCCGGGATTTTGGCGCACGCGATCGGATTGTGGCGCATCGGCGCTGGCATGCATGCGGCGGAAATTGGGGGCGTGGCCGAACGAAAACACGACGTATTCAGAAAAACCGCCGCATTAAAAGAAAAAAAAATGTGGCGAAAATTGCACTTACCTTCACTCAGGCCGGCTCGGTGTATTCCAGTGCGTTCCGATGCTCTCCAGCGCAGCAGCACCACCTGGTGGACGGCGGAGGAACTACCTTAATAAATCCCGGCCGGACCCGAATCAAGCGCAGAGAAAGCGCCACTGGATCGCGAATGGGCCGTGTAAGTAAATCTGCCCCATTGTATGTATTTACACGGCATAAAATGGTCAATCCTTGTTTTGTAGCTTTCAGCACCATGTTTAGTATATTGGTTAAAAATGGAGATACAGGGGCTTATTTACTAAGGGTCGGTGGCCGCAATTTTGTCGGATTTTCTGACATTTTCAGGATTTGCACCACTGTGACAGGTATTTAACAAGGGATTGTGTTGCGTGTGACCGGACTGTGGTGCGGCTGTGCCGGCTTTCATGCGATAGAAATTGGGGGGCGGGCCGTTGGACGATCTGACTGATTTGGACTGAGTGCGGAATTTAATACACAAATTCTGTCGCAAGATCAAGCACTTACATGTACCGGGAAGAAGAAGGTGAAATTTGTCGGATCTGAGCGGGGACACATGCATGATATCGGGCGCACAATTAGTGGATCGCGGCCTAGTGCATTCCGGTCGGACAATGCACTTTTGGGGAACTCCAGCAGACGAGTAAGTAAATGTGCCTGCCCCACAGTATGCTTGTCAAAATGAACCTTACAACTAAATACAAGGAGGGGGTATTTATCACCATGTTGTCTGTTTTTTAGTACTAGACTGTTGAGTTCTCCTTTTAGATCTGCTTTTACCTGCTCTAAACTGTGTACCACAATGTGGTGCACCTTCTTTTTTTTGTTGCATGGACTATTTCCTGCCAACCATGTCCCCTTTCTTGAGGCCACACTAATGTGTTACAAGTCAGAAAAGTGCAAAGAAATGGCCTGAGCACCTTCAAAAAGGCTTGGAAGGCATTTTACATTTTTTTTTCCATAAATCTGACACAGGTTATTAATTAATTCCCCCCCATAATGTGGGAGCACATCATGCACAAGTCTTGACCCCACTTACCAGCACATGACATGCTGTATATACTAAAAGGCTTTGGATGAATTCTACGCCACAAACCTGGTGTCGGCTATGGTAAATGACAAAGCCCCCCCCTAGTCTGTCCAATGCCCCACTGAATAACAGCTATTTGGTCTGAGGGTGCTGTAGGGTGGGGAAGTCATGGTTTGAGGAATACCCACCACTTAGTATATTTTACATATGGATAATTTCCATAATTCTTTATTCACAACCTAATACCAATAGGATGCAGAAAAACTGTTAAAAACAGAACAACTGGTGACAGCATTGTTGTAATTTAGCACGCTTTCATCTGACATCCTTTGTAAACCGCAAAGTTGTACATTGCACAGCTATTCCATGTATTTATGGCTGTGGAACATTTGATTCAGGGATTCTTTCCTCTTTTTTTGGCTGCATCCCAAACCTCACATCTTTTGGCTGCTGTATTCCATTCTGCAAACATCATTGTGCAAAAAGGCTTGGGGGCTTATTTATCATACATCGGTGCTTGTGTTCCGGCGTATGATAGCCCAGCCACTTGATGTATCCGTTATGGAGCCTGCACAGAGCTAATTTCTATGCCGGGCCTACCTGGCATAGAAATAAACATAGCCGGCTACTTTTCACATAAGAAAATTTGCCGGTTGCAGCGAGTGTGTAGGGGCAGGGGCAGGAATGCCCTGCGCCGCCTAACCCACCCCTGGCTACCCGCAACCCCCTTCACACCCCCTGGCATGGAGTTGGCGGAAAGGAGAAAATAATCGCAAGTGCTAGCAATAAGTTAAGTTATTTCTTGCGAGGAGCAGAAGCCCTGATGAATACCCACCTTAGTGTTATTCGAAACCACCACGATTTCTCACCACAAATATACTTCACTGATGGAGGTGTTTACAAACCTATAGTTTAGGTGTTAAGGTTTCTGTACTCAAGTGATATTGGGGCACATTTACTTACCCATTCCGGAGAAGATCCCGAAAGTGCATTGTCCGACGACAATGCACTGTGCCCCGATTCACTTACATTCTACGCCCAACTTGATGAATGCGTCGCTTCCCTGATCAGGTCCGCCGGAGTTCACCATCTTTCTTCCGGTGCATGTAAGTGCTTGGCTTGCGACACAATTTTTAAGTTCAATCCCGCGGTTTGTCCGAATCCATCGGATCGTCCGAATGCCTGTCCCCCGATTTGTGCCGCATGAAAGCCGACGCAATTGCGCCAAAATCTAATCACGTGCGACACAATACCCTTTTAAATGCGGCGCAAATGCGAAATCGTCTGATTATCTAACGTTTGTGCGGTCCGTGGACCCTTAGTAAATGAGCCCCATTCTCTTTACATGGAATGCTGTGATAGACAGAATGCTGTTAATGAAGGATTTTACTCCAGTTTTATAGACTGTCTTCTGTAGACTTAGGAGTTCTGTTGCACATCAGATTCATCACACTGGCTTAAACAACTTAATAAATGTGGCACATGAGGTGTTAATGCCTGCAGTGAATATGTAATTTTATAGTTCAAAACTACTACTAATACCTATGTTTTTCCTAAGACTGGAGGACTAAATTGATGCCCAAATTATGCCCCTAAATTAGTAACTTTTTGAAAAGTTGCACTTTATAAGTCTGTCCACCACACCTACCTCGAGTTGTCTGAAGTGAAAAGTGGGCTATGTCTGAAAAAGTTGCAATTTTGGTACAGATTAGGAGATGTCACAATTGTGAGACATTTTGAAAAGAGAAAACAGATGTAACTGCATGGATACACCCCCTTTGTGTTCTGAACTATAATGACTTGATAAGTCATGGTTTCACCCTTAAAGGATATTTGCAAAACCAAACACATCCAAAGGTCAGGAAAATTAATGAATTCATATAGTTAATGCCAGATGCTGACCAAGCTGCTCATATGGAGCTGAAGTGTTTTAGATATGGCAAGCTGAAATTTCTTGTCTGTGCCCACTATAGTGAGTCATTTTCTATAATTCTACATATTAATATTATCATACATTAATATTTACCTTTCTGTGAACTTGAACCAATCACACCAAGTGTATGTAGACATTATAAAAGTCAGGTCCATTGGATGTATCATAAAAAATTCACCCATCAACTATACAGACTGGGGCTCATTTACTAAGGGCTCCGCAGCCGCACTTTTGTCGGGTTTCCCGACTTTTTCCATTTTGTGGCAAATTCCGCCGGGGTTTTGGCGCATGAGCCGGCCTTCACGCGACAGAAATGGGGGGGGGGGCGTGGCTGACGGAAAACCCGACGGATTCGGAAAAATTGCGGAATTTTAAAACGAAGTGTGTCGCAAAATCAAGCACTCACATGCACCGGGAAGAACCAGGTGAACTCATTTACACTTCCACTTCACAGCTGCAGAGAGGGGGGAGTGTCCACTTTCTATCGTTCAATAAACCATCAGTATTGCTAAAGCCAAAAACATACAGGAGTTGATCCAAAACAGAGATGACCAGTAAAAGGTCATCCACTCCTGCTTTTGGCTATCAATCCTAAAGCTTTTCATTCCTTCTGACAGATGAATGGCAACAACATAGAGTGGTGGAGGGTAAAAACAGCATTATGGAAATCACAGGGTATTCCAGAGAGAGAGCAGTCAGTTGGCACCAGCATGAGTAGGCTGCAGAGTGGCACAATGACAAATCATGGAGGTAGCAGCAACTTCATAGGCCACAGTGTGGCACAATGAGAGAGCGTGGTGGTGACGGCAGCAGCATCGTGAGGTCAGAGAGTGGCACAATGACAAATTCTGGAGCTGGCAGCAAAATGGTAGGCCACAGAGTGGCACAATGACAGAGTGTGGATGTGGCAGCCGCATGAGGTCAGAGAGAGGCACAATGACAAATTATGGTGGTGGCAGCAACATAGTAGGCCACAGTGTGGCACAATGACAGAGTGCGGAGGTGGTGGCAGCAGCATGAAGTCAGAGAGTAGCACAATGACAAATTCTGGAGCTGGCAGCAACATGGTAGGCCACAGTGTGGCACAATGACAGAGTGTGGAGGTGGTGGCAGCAGCAGCAGGAGGTCAGAGAGTGGCACAATGACAAATTCTGGAGG